>CATIWQ010169054.1:0-12840 GCA_949673415.1 Euphorbia schlechtendalii | reverse complement strand
GGGTTTAAGTGGGAAAAGGAACAAGAAGATGCATTTAACTTGCTAAAACAAAAACTTACATATGCACCTGTTTTAATTTTGCCTAATTTTGAGAGAGCTTTTGAAATTGAATGTGATGCATGTGGTGTGGGTATCGGGGCTGTTTTGATGCAAGAAGGACGTCCTATAGCTTATTTTAGTGAAAAATTGAATGGGGCGAGCTTAAACTATCCCATTTATGATAAAGAGTTATATGCATTAGTTAGGGCTCTTGAGACTTGGAAGCACTATTTATGGCCTAAGGAGTTTGTTATGTGCATTCATCTTCTAATTGCTCACCATTAGAAATTGTGTATGGTTTTAATCCACTTACTCCTTTGGATTTAATCCCTTTACCTGTTGATGAGAGGAAAAGTTTAGATGGAAAGCATAAAGCTGAAATGGTGAGAAATTTGCATAAAAAAGTGAAGCAGCAAATTGAAAAGAAAAATGAACGCTATGCTAGTAAAGCAAACAAGCATCGTACAAAGGTGGTGTTTCAGCCTGGAGATTGGGTTTGGTTGCACATGCGAAAGGAGAGATTCATTGCTCAAAGGTGCTCAAAGTTGCATCCGAGAGGCGATGGACCTTATCAAGTCGTAGCGAGAATTGGAGACAATGCTTACAAGCTTGACCTCCTTGGTGAGTATAGTTTACATGCTACATTTAATGTTTCTGACTTATCCTTGTTTGATGTAGGTGATGGTGATTTGAGGATGACTCCTTTTGAAGAGGGAGAGAATGATGCGAATCAAGATACACCTAATATTGAGCATGAAAGTGACAAAGCCATGGAGATTAAGAAGAAAGATCCTTTGCATATTCCAATTACAAGGTCTATGTCAAAGAGAGTTCAAGATGCCTTAAACGGGCTTGTCAAAGATATTCAACGTTCAAGTCAAATTCCAATAACTGCCAATGATATGAGCTTGAAGACTTGGTTTGGTTTAAATTAGCTAAAGTGAGCATTAGACACGCATGTGTATGGCACATGTTAACCCATTGGGATCTTGGTTAATTTTTATTGGGCCATATAATTAATGGAAGATACTAAATGGGCTTCAAGAAATCTTAGAGTTTTTAATTCTAGTTTAGTTTGGATTTCTTTCTTGATTCATTAAAGACTTCTTTCCTAAAGCTATTAGAACTTTAGTATTTTATTTTTAGACAAACTCTACATATAATTTCATGCCTTAGGAATAGTAGTATTGTGTATAGACATCTTTTTATTTCTATTAACAAGTTTTTTTTATTGATTAATTAAATTTCAGATTTCCTTTGCGGAATTTTTAGCTTCCCTTTGAGTGCGAGTGATTGTGATATTGTTCTTGAAGTCTTATTTTGATTGTGATCAATTGCAATGGCTAGACAATTGAGAATCAACCCCATAACAGGTTCTTTTATCCAATTCGAAAGGTTGCGTTAACTATATGTTAGCTTGATTGTTCGTTTTATTTGCTAGGAATTGTTGTGTTATTGCTACCCTTTTATTTAATACTCTGATTTTAAATCCATTTTTTTTATATCCTTTGTTTTTCATAGACCTCAATCCACGATCGGGAAATCCTTTGAGTTCGGCGTAGCCGGATTCACATCAATTTTAGTGTGTGCTAAAAACATGATATGAAAATAAAAGGCTTGTGTCAAAGTTTTCAGGAAATTTTGATCGCGGAAATCTATGCTAGTTTTTCAACGTTAACCTTAAAATCGACCTTTGGACCATTTTAGAGTGCGATAAACATGATATAAACATAAAAGGCATACTTCAAAGTTTTCATGACATTTTGATCGCGGAAATCCATGCTTGTTTTTTCAACGTTGGCCTTAAAATCGATATTTGGACAATTTTAGACTGTGATAAACATGATATGAACATAAAAGTCATGCATGAAAGTTTTCACGAAATTTCGATAGCGGAAATCTGTGGGAGATTTTTCAACGTTGGCCTTATAATCGACCTTTGGACTATTTTAGATTGTGATAAACATGATATGAACATAAAAGGCAAATGTCAAAGTTTTCACGAAATTTTGATCGCGGAAATCCATGCTTGTTTTTTCAACGTTGGCCTTAAAATCGACCTTTGAAAAATTTTAGAGTATGATAAACATGATATGAACAAAAAAGTCATGCGTCAGAGTTTTCATGAAATATTAATCGCGGAAATCCATGCGAGTTTTTTCAACGTTGGCGTCAAAATCGGCCTTTGGACCATTTTAGAGTGGGATAAACATGATATGAAAATAAAAGGCATACGTCAAAGTTATCACGAAATTTTGATTGCGGAAATCCATGCTTGTTTTTTCAACATTGGCCTTAAACTCGACCTTTGGACTATTTTATTGTGTGATAAACATGATGTGAACATAAAAGGCATACGTCAAAGTTATCACGAAATTTTGATTGCGGAAATCCATACTTGTTTTTTCAAGGTTGGCCTTAAAATTGACCTTTAGACCATTTTAAAATGGGATAAACATGATATGAACATGAAAGGCATGCGTTAAAGTTTTCACGAAATTTTGATTGCGGAAATCCATGCTTGTTTTTCCAACATTGGCCTTAAAATCGACCTTTGGACCATTTTATTGTGTGATAAACATGATATGCACATAAAAGGTATGCGTCAAAGTTTTCATGAAATTTTGATTGCGGAAATCCATGCGAGTTTTTTTCTATGTTGGCCTTAAAATCAACCTTTTGACCATTTTAGAGTGGGATAAACATGATATGACCATAAAAGCATACGTCAAAGTTTTCACGAAATTTTGATTGCGGAAATCCTTGCTTGTTTTTTTAAGGTTGGCCTTACAATTTACCTTTTGACCATTTGAGTGTGTGTGATAAATATGATGTGAACATAAAAGTCATGCGTCAAAATTTTCACGAATTTTTGATAGCGGAAATCCATGGGTGTTTTTTGTACGTTGGCCTTATAATCGACCTTTGAACCATTTTAGAGTGTGATAATCATGATATGACCATAAAAGTCATGCGTCAATGTTTTCAAAAAATTTTGATTGCGGAAATCCATGCGAGTTTTTTCAACGTTGGCCTTAAAATCGTCCTGTTGGAGTGTGCTAATCATGGTATGAACATAAAAGGCATGCGTCAAAGTTTTCACGAAATTTTGATCGCGGAAATCCATTCGAGTTTTTTCAACGTTGGCCTTAAAATCGACCATTGGACCATTTTAGAGTGGGATAAACATAATATAACCATAAAAGGCCTGCGTAAAAGTTTTCACGAAATTTCGATAGGGGAAATCCAAGCGTGTTTTTGCAACGATGGCCTTAAAATCGACTTTTGGACCATTTTACAGTGTGTTAAACATGATATAAACAGAAGAGGCATGAGTTAAGTTTTCACGAAATTTTGATTGCAGAAATCCATGCTTGTTTTTTCAATGTTGGCCTTAAAATCGACCATTGAACCATTTTAGAGTGTGATATAAATGATATGAATATAAAAGTCATGCGTCAAAGTTTTCACTAAATTTTGATAGCGGCAATTCATGGGAAGTCTTTCTACGTTAGCCATATAATTGACCTTTGGATCATTTTAGAGTGTGCTGAACATGACATGAACATAAAAGGCATGCGTCAAAGTTTTCACGATATTTTGATTGGGGAAATCTGTACGAGTTTTTTCAACGTTGGTCTTAAAATCGACATTTGGACAAATTTAGAGTGGGCTGAACATGATAAGACCATAAAAGGCATGCGTCAAAGATTTCACGTAATTTTAATAGCGGAAATCCATGCTAATTTTTCAAGGTTGGCCTTAAAATCTTTATTTGGACCATTTTAGAGTTTGATAAACATGATATGAACCTACAAATCAAGCATCAAAGTTTTCACGAAATTTTGATCGTGGAAATCCATGCTAGTTTTTCAACGTTGGCCTTAAAATCGTCCTTTGGACCATTTTAGAGTGTGATAAACAAGATATGAACATAAAAGGCACACGTCAAAGTTTTCACGAAATTTTGATCTTGGAAATCCATGCTTGTTTTTTCAACGTTGGCGTTAAAATCTATCTTTAGACCATTTTAGAGTGTGCTAAACATGGTATGAACATAAAAGTCATGCGTCAAAGTTTTCACGAAATTTTGATAGAGGAAATTCATGGGAGTTTTTTCTACGTTGGCCTTATAATCGACCTTTGGACCATTTTAGAGTGTGATAAATATGATATGACCATAAAAGGGGTGCGTCAAAATTTTCCCAAAATTTTGATTGCGGAAATCTATGCAAGTTTATTCAACGTTGGCCATTAAATCGACCTTTGGACCATTTTAGTGTGATAAACAAGAAATGACCATGAAAGGCATGCGACAAAGTTTTCACAAAATTTTGATTGCGGAAATCCATGGTTGTTTTTTCAACGTTGGCCTTAAAATCGACCTTTGGACTATTTTAGAGTGGGATAAACATGATATGAACATAAAACGCAAGCGTCAAAGTTTTCACGAAATTTTGTTAGCGTAAATCCATGCGAGTTTTTTCAACGTTGGCCTTAAAATCGACCATTTGACCATTTTAGAGTGGGATAAACATGATACGCTAGAAAAGGCAAGCGTCAAAGTTTTCACGAAATTTTGATAGCGGAAATCCATGCAAGTTTTTTCAACGTTGGCCTTAAATTCGACCTATTGACCATTTTAGAGTGAGATAAACATGATATGACCATAAAAGGGATGCGTCAAAGTTTTCACAACATTTTGATAGCGGAAATCCATGCGAGTTTTTTCAACGTTGGCCTTAAAAATGATCTTTGGACCATTTTGGAGAGTGCTAATGATGATATGAACATAAAAGGTATGCGTCAAAGTTTTCACAAAATTTTGATCGCGGAAATCGATGCCAGTTTTTTCAATGTTGGCCTTAAAATCGACCTTTTGACCATTTGAGAGGGTGATAAACATGATATGAACGTAAAAGACGCATGTCAATGTTTTCACAAAATTTTTATAGCGGAAATCGAAGGGAGTATTTTCTACGTTGGCCTTAAAATTGACATTTGGACCATTTTAGAGTGTGCTAATGATGATATGAACATAAAAGGCTTTCATGAAAGTTTTCACAAAATTTTGATCGTGGAAATCTATGCTAGTTTTTCAACGTTGGCCTTAAAATCAACCTTTGGATCGTTTTAGAGTGTGGTGAACGTAATATGAACATAAAAGGCATGCGTCAAAGTTTTCACGAAATTTTGATCGCGGAAATCCATGCGAGTTTTTTCAACGTTGGACCATTTTAGAGTGGGATAAACATGATATGAACATAAAAGGCATACGTCAAAGTTATCACGAAATTTTGAATGCGGAAATCCATGCTTTTTTTTTCAACGTTGTCCTTAAAATCGACATTTAGACCATTTTAGAGTGGGATAAACATGATATGACCATAAAAGGCAAGAGTCAAAGTTATCACGAAATTTTGATTACGGAAATCCATGCTAGTTTTTTCACCTTTGGCTTTAAAATTGACCTTTAGACCATTTTAGAGTAGGATATACATGATATGAACATCAAAGGCAAGCGTCAAAGTTTTCACGAAATTTGGATAGCGGAAATCCATGCGAATTTTTTCAACGTTGGCCTTAAAATCGACCTTTCTACCATTTTGGAGTGGGATGAATATGTTACGCCATAAAAGGCAAGCGTCAATGTTTTCACGAAATTTTGATAGCGGAAATCCATGCGAATTTTTTCAACGTTGGCTTTAAAATCTACCTTTTGACCATTTTAGAGTGGGATAAACGTGATATGAACATAAAAGGCATACGTCAAAGTTATCACGAAATTTTTATTACGGAAATCCATTCTTGTTTCTTCAACGTTAGCCTGAATATCGACCTTTAGACCATTTTAGAGTGAGATGAACATGATATGACCATAAGAGGCATGCGTTAACATTTTCACGAAATTTTGATCAACATTGGCCTTAAAATCGACCTTTCTACCTTTTTATTGTGTGATAAACATGATATGAACATAAAAGGCGTATAGTCAAAGTTATCACGAAATTTTGATTGTGGAATTCCATGCCAGTTTTTTCAAAGCCTTAAAATTAACCTTTAGACAATTTTATAGTGGGATAAACATGATATGAACATAAAAGGCATACGTCAAATTTTCAAGAAATTTTGATCATTTTTCAACATTGGCCTTAAATTCAACCTTTTGACCATTTTAGAGTGAGATAAACATGATATGACCATAAAAGGCATGCGTCAAAGTTTTCACAAAATTTTGATCGCGGAAATCGATGCGAGTCTTTTCAACGTTAGCCTTTAAATCGACTTTTGGACAATTTTTGAGTGTGATAAAATGATAAGACCATAAAAGGCATTGGTGAAAGTTTTCATGAAATTTTGGTCGCGGAAACCTATGCTAGTTTTTCAACGTTTGCCTTAAAATCGACCTTTGGACCATTTTAGAGTGTGGTGAACGTAATATGCATGCGTCAAAGATTTCATAAAAATTTGATCGTGAAAATCCAAGCGAGTTTTTTCAACGTTGGCCTTAAAATCAACCTTTGTATTATTTTAGAGTTGGATAAACATGATATGAACATAAAAAGCATACGTCAAAGTTATCACGAAATTTTTAATGCGGAAATCTATGCTTGTTTTTTCAACGTTGGCCTTATAATCTACCATTAGACCATTTTAGAGTGGGATAAACATGGTATGATCATAAAAGGCATGCGTTAAAGTTTTCACGAAATTTTGATTGCGGAAATCCATGCTTGTTTTTTCAACAATGGCCTTAAAATCGACATTTGGACTATTTTATTGAGTGATAAACATGATATGAACATAAAAGGCATACGTCAAAGTTATCACGAAATTTTGATTGCGAAAATCCATGCTAGTTTTTTCAATGTTGGCCTTAAATTCAACCTTTTGACCATTTTAGAGTGGGATAAACATGATATTACCATAAAAGGCATGCGTCAAAGTTTTCACAAAATTTTGATCGCGAAAATCGATGCGAGTTTTTTCAACGTTGGCCTTAAAATCGACCTTTGGACCATTTTAGAGTGTGGTGAACGTCATATGAACATAAAAGGCATGCGTCAATGTTTTCATGAAAATTTGATCGTGAAAATCCATGCGAGTTTTTTCAACGTTGGCCTTAAAATCGACCATTGTACCATTTTAGAGTTGGATAAATTTGATATGAACATAACAAGCATACGTCAAAGTTATAACGAAATTTTGAATGCGGAAATCTATGCTTGTTTTTTCAACGTTGGCCTTAAAATCTACCTTTAGACAATAATAGAGTGGGATAAACATGGTATGATCATAAAAGGCATGCGTTAAACTTTTCACGAAATTTTAATTTTGGAAATCCATGCTTGTTTTTTCAACATTGGCCTTAAAATATACCTATAGACCATTTTAGAGTGGGATAAACATGATATGACCATAAAAGTCATGCGTCAATGTTTTCACAAAATTTTGATTGCGGAAATCCATGCGAGTTTTTTCAATCTTGGCCTTAAAATCGTCCTGTTGGAGTGTGCTAATCATGGTATGAACATAAAAGGCATGCGTCAAAGTTTTCACGAAATTTTGATCACGGAAATCCATGCGAGTTTTTTCAACACTGGCCTTAAAATCGACCATTGGACCATATTTAAGTGGGATAAACATGATATAACCATAAAAGGCATGCGTTAAAGTTTTCACGAAACTTCGATAGGGGTAATCCAAGCGTGTTTTTGCAACGATGGCCTTAAAATCGACTTTTGGACCATTTTACAATGTGTTAAACATGATATGAACATAAACGGCATGCGTTAAGTTTTCACGAAATTTTGATCGTGGAAATCCACGCTTGTTTTTTCAACTTTGGCCTTAAAATCGACATTTGGACCATTTTAGAGTGCGCTAATGATGATATGAACATAAAAGGCATTCGTGAAAGTTTTCACAAAATTTTGATCGTGAAATCAATGCTAGTTTTTCACCGTTGGCCTTAAAAACGATCTTTGGACCATTTTAGAGTGTGGTGAACGTAATATGAACATAAAAGGCATGCATCAAAGTTTTCACGAAATTTTGATCGCGGAAATCCTTGTGAGTTTTTTCAACCTTGGCCTTAAAATCGATATTTGGACCATTTTAGAGTGGGATAAACATGATGTAAACATAAAAAGCATACGTCAAAGTTATCACGAAATTTTGAATGCTGAAATCCATGCATTTTTTTTCAACGTAGGCCTTAAAATCGACCTTTAGACCATTTTAGAGTGGGATAAACATGATATGACCATAAAAGGCATGCGTTAAAGTTTTCATGAAATTTTTATTGCGGAAATCCATGCTTGTTTTTCGAACATTGGCCTTAAAATCAACATTTGGACCATTTTATTGTGTGATAAACATGATATGAACCTAAAAGGCAAGAGTCAAAGTTATCACGAAATTTTGCTTACGGAAATCCATGCTAGTTTTTTCAACGTTGGCTTTAAAATTGAACTTTAGACCATTTTAGAGTGGGATAAACATGATATGAACATCAAAGGCAAGCGTCAAAATTTTCACGCAATTTGGATAGTGGAAATCTATGCTAATTTTTTCAACGGTGGCCTTAAAATCAACCTTTCTACCATTTTAGAGTGGGATAAATATGATATGCCATAAAAGGCAAGCGTCAAAGTTTTCACGAAATATTGATAGCGGAAATCCATGCGAGTTTTTTCAACGTTGGCTTTAAAATCTACCTTTTTTGACCATTTTAGAGTGGGATAAACATGATATGAACATAAAAGGCATACGTCAAAGTTATCACGAAATTTTTATTGCGGAAATCCATGCTTGTTTTTTCAACGTTGGGCTTAAAATAGACCTGTGTACCTTTTTATTGTGTGATAAACAAGATATGAACATAAAAGGCATACGTCAAAGTTATTACGAAATTTTGATTGTGGAAATCCATGCTAGTTTTTTCAACGCCTTAAAATTAACCTTTAGACAATTTTAGAGTGGAATAAACATGATATGAACATAAAAGGCATACGTCAATTTTTTCAAGAAATTTTTATCGCGGAAATCCATTCGAGTTTTTTCAACGTTAGCCTTAAATTTGACCTTTTGACCATTTTAGAGTGAGATAAACATAATTTGACACAATAAAAGGCATGCGTCAAAGTTTTCACAAAATTTTGATCGCGGAAATCGATGTGAGTTTTTTCAACGTTCACCTTAAAATCGACATTTGGACCATTTTATTGAGTGATAAACATGATATGAACATTAAAGGCATACGTCAAAGTTTTCATGAAATTTTGATTGCGGAAATCCATGCTAGTTTTTTCAACGTTGGTCTTAAAATCGACTTTTAGACCATTTTAGAGTGGGACAAACATAATATGAACATAAAGGGCATGCGTCAAAGTTTTCATTAAAATTTTGATAACGGAAATCCATGCTAGTTTTTTCAACGTTGGCCTTAAAATAGACCTATAGACCATTTTAGAGTGGGATAAACATGATATGAACTTGAAAGGCATACCTCAAGGTTATCAAGAAATTTTGATTGCCGGAATCCATGCTTGTTTTTTCAACGTTGGCCTTAAAATCGTCCTTTTTACCATTTTAAAGTGGGATAAACAAGATACGCCATAAAAGGCAAGAGTCAAAGTTTTCACGAAATTTTGATAGCGGAAATCCATGCGAGTTTTTTCAACGATGCCCTTAAATTTGACCTTTTGACCATATTAGAGTGAGATAAACATGATATGACCATAAAAGGAAAGGCATACGTCCAAGTTTTCACGAAATTTTGATAACGGAAATCCATTCGAGTTTTTTCAACATTGGTCTTAAAATCGACTTTTGGATCATTTAATTGTGTGATTAACATGATATGAACATAAAAGGCGTACGTCAAAGTTTTCATGATATTTTGATTGCGGAAATCCATGTTTGTTTTTTCAACGTTGTCCTTATAATCGACCTTTGGATCATTTGAGAGTGTGATAAACATGATATGAACATAAAAGTCATGCATCAATGTTTTCGCAAAATTTCGATAGCGGAAATCCGTGGGAGATTTTTCTACGTTGTCCTTATAATCGACCTTTGGACCATTTTAGAGTGTGATAAAAGTGATATGACCATAAATGTCATGCGTCAATGTTTTCACAAAATTTTGATTGCGAAAATCCATGCGAGTTTTTTCAACGTTGGCCTTAAAATCGTTCTGTGTGAGTATGCTAAACATGGTATGAACATAACAGGCATGCGTCAAAGTTTTCACGAAATTTTGATCGCGGAAATGCATGCGAGTTTTTTCAATGTTGGTTATAGTTCGACCTTTTGACCATTTTAGAGTGAGATAAACATGATATGACCATAAAAGGCATGCGTCAAAGTTTTCACAAAATTTTTATAGCGGAAATCCATGATAGTTTTTTTAACGTTGCCCTTAAAATCGACCTTTTGGACCATTTTAGAGAGTGCTAATGGTGATATGAACATAAAAGGCATGCATCAAAGTTTTCACAAAATTTCTACTTTGGCCTTAAAATCGACCTTTGGACCATTTGAAAGGGTAATAAACATGATATGAACGTAAAAGTCATGCGTCAATGTTATCACAAAATTTAAATAGCGGAAATCGATGGGAGTTTTTTCAACGTTGGCCTTAAAATTGACATTTGGACCATTTTAGAGTGTGATAAAATGATATGACCATAAAAGGCATTTGTGAAAGTTTGCACGAAATTTTGATCGCAGAAATCTATGCTAGTTTTTCAACGTTGGCCTTAAAATCGACCTTTGGACCATTTTAGAGTGTGGTGAACGTAATTTGAACATAAAAGGCATGCGTCAAAGTTTTCATGAAATTTTGATGACGGAAATCCATGCGAGTTTTTTCAACGTTGGCCTTAAAATCGACCTTTAGACCATTTTAGAGTGGGATAAACATGATATGAATATAAAAAGCCTGCATTATAGTTTTCACGAAATTTTGATCGCGGAAATCCATGCTTGTTTTTTCAACGTTGGCCTTAAATTCGACATTTTGACCATTTTAGAGTGAGATAAACATGATATGAACTTAAAAGGCTTACGTCAAAGTTATCACGAAATTTTGACTCCGGAAATCCATGCTTGTTTTTTCAATATTGGCCTTAAAATCGACCTTTAGACCATTTTAGAGTGGGATAAATATGATATGAACATAAAAGGCAATAGTCAAAGTTTTCACGAAATTTTGATAGCGGAAATCTATGCGAGTTTTTTCAATGTTGGCCTTAAAATCGAACTTTTGACCATTTTAGAGTGGGATAAATAAGATACGCCATAAAAGGAAAGAGTCAATGTTTTCACGAAATTTTGATAGCGGAAATCCATGCGAGTTTTTTCAATGTTGGCTTTAAAATCTAAATTTTAACCATTTTAGAGTGGGATAAACATGATATGAACATAAAAGGCATACGTCAAAGTTATCACGAAATTTTTATTTTGGAAATCCATGCTTGTTTTATCAACGGTAGCCTTAAATCGACCTTTAGACCATTTTAGAGTGAGATAAACATGATATGGCCATAAAAAGCATGCGTTGAAGTTTTTACGAAATTTTGATTGCGGAAATCTATGCTTGATTTTTCAACATTGGTCTTAAAATCGACCTGTGGACCTTTTTAGAGTGGGATAAACATGATATGAACATAAAAGGCATACGTCAAAGTTTTCACGATATTTTTATTTTGGAAATCAATTATTATTTTTTCAACGTTGGCCTTAAAATCGACCTTTAGACTATTTAAGAGTGGGATAAACATGATATGAACATAAAAGGCATGCGTCAAAGTTTTCACGAAATTTTGATCGCGGAAATCCAAGCGAGTTTTTTCAACGTTTGCCTTAAATTCGAACTTTTGAACATTTTAGAATGAGATAAACATGAGATGACCATAAAAGGCGTCTTCATGAAATTTTGATAGCGGAAATCCATGCGAGTTTTTTCAACATTGGTCTTAAAATCAACATTTGGACCATTTTATTGTGTGATTAACATGACATGAACATAAAAGGCGCACGTCAAAGTTTTCACGAAATTTTGATTGCGGAAATCCATGCTTGTTTTTTCAACGTTGGCTTTAAAATCAACTTTTGGACCATTTGAGAGTGTTATAAACATGATATGAACATAAAAGTTTTGCGTCAATGTTTTCACAAAATTTCGGTAGCGGAAATCCATGGGAGTTTTTTCTACGTTGGCCTTATAATCGACCTTTGGACTATTTTAGAGTGTAATAAACATGATATGACCATAAAAGTCTTGCGTCAATGTTTTCACAAAATTTTGATCGCGGAAATCGTTGCGAGTTTTTTCAACGTTGGCCTTAAATTCGATCTTTGGACCATATTAGAGTGTGATAAAATGATATGACCATAAAAGGCATTCGTGAATGTTTTCATGCCTTATAGAACACTTAGGCAAACATAATTTATTCTCTTTAAACAAAAGTCTTCATCCCTATAAAACTTTCCAAATGCAGCATGTTCACAAGCCTCAAAGATAGATGCAAAATGATCATCACTAGCATATAAATCCTTAATAAATTCAAATCCTAGTAATTTAGCATGCATCATATTAAGCAAATTAACACGCCTACTCAATGCATCAGCGACAACATTTTCCTTTCCTTGGTTATACTTAATCACATAAGGAAATGTTTCTATGAACTCAACCCACCTAGCATGCCTTCTATTAAGCTTTTGTTGACCTTTTAAGTGTTTCAAAGATTCATGATCAGAATGTATAACAAACTCCTTAGGCCATAAATAGTG
>CATIWQ010169048.1:0-27339 GCA_949673415.1 Euphorbia schlechtendalii | reverse complement strand
GTTATGTTTTTAACAGAGTTGAGAAGGTGAAGCATGGATTCGGGATGAAAGTTCCAAAAGCAGCTGGATAACAACAAAATGTTAGGAACAGATTAATTGTTGGAACTGGTAAATTTTAAGCCTTGTACAGATGTGAATGATGATGGTATTTGAGTAATTGCTATGTTGAACACAACACTCAAAAGTGTTGAAAATATAAAGCTTGTGTTTGATGTTATGATGATTGTATATTTGGATCATTATAGAGCCGATCTTGAAAAGTGTCACTGAAATGCTGAATCACTTTCAAGTTGTTGTATGCTTTTAACGTCTTTCCGTTTCAAGGATGTAGTAGTTGGTTTAGGCCAATTTGCTAGGTAATGGTTTGTTTTTTATAGGACTATAAGTGTATAAGAACTAGTTTTATATGATAATATTATTCATGTGTGGATTCTTTTTTTGCTCTTTTTCTAACCAACTTCTTGTGAACTGATTTTCTGATCTTGCATTTTCTTTTTGATTTAGAAGTGATATGCCATGTTAAAGTTATATGTTGTTTGTTTGTTTATTTTATGTTTGCATTTATTTTAAATTCACACTTCAAATTCTCTTAATTTGAATTATCTGATTTTTTTTGTGTATCAGGTACCCTATTAAACAAACAGGTTTGTAACTAAATGTTTTTTTCTCTGCATTTGTTCTTATTTCCTTTTTTCCATTTTCCACTTATGCTTTAACTGGTTTAGTGTACTCTTTTTTTTTAGTTTTATACAGTTTTTCCTAGTTCATGTACTTTGCTATATCCTCATTTGGTTCTTGAATGCTCAAGAAAAGACAAGTCATGGGATACTTTTAGTCTATTTTACAATATTTGCTTGAGGTAGAATAAGTTATTAATTCAAATTCTGCTCATACATTTTTTATAGGTGCAAGCTCATGGATCTGATGCCATGGTTTATGATCGTTTGTGAGATACCCTTAATTTCTTCGGTTGCATTTCTGTGAACACCAGCTCGGATAGTAAAGTCAGTAGCCATTTTGTAAATTATAAACATATATACTTTTAGTAGCGTTATTTTTAGTTTTTATAGTATTATGTATTTTAGTTCTCGTTTGAATTTGTATACAATTAAACATTATGAATTATATAAAAAAATGAATTTTAATTTTTTTGAATTATGGTATCAATTAAGTGTCTTACAAATGTGTTGCAATAAGCGCAAAAAATGTTTTAAATGCGACATAAGTGTTTTTCAAAAAATGTTGCGACAACTGGACATGGTGTTGCAAATATGCTAAAAGTGAAAAGAAAAGTGTTGCGAAAAATAACAAAATGTTACGAAAAAAACTAATGGACGTTAACGTTGACGACGATGGGTATTTTTTGCAACAAAAAAGAAAGCGTTGCAAGTACTAAAAAAGTGTTATGAAAAGTCACTTGTCGCAACACATTTCTTAGTGTTGTGAAAGAAAGAAAATGTATTGTGAAAATGACTTTTCGCAAAGAAAGTATCACAAACGACTTTTTTCACAGAAAAATGTTGCGACAAGTGTTTTCGCAACACTTTTGGCACTTTAGGTAACATTTTTTCGTTGTTGCGACAGGTCATCTATGGCGTAGTGATTTCCCAAAAAAGTACACTTAGTTTCGATTTCAAAAGGGGATATGTGATTTTTTTAAGGATTAAAAACCTTTTTGGGGCATGTTTTATACCTCAATTGCTCTTTTGGTGTCTAACCTATTGAAATTGACTATTTGGTGCCTGGCGTATTCAACTTTGACCTATTTAGTACCTAACATATCGAATTTTAATACGATAACATAAAAGAACATTGAGAATCGGTAATTCTATGCATGATCAACAAAACATACCCATTCTCCAAATGTTAATATAGTTGTTTCACGTTTTTTTTGTTGTTAGATAGACACTTTATGTACTAAAATTAAATAAATCATGCACCAAATAAGCATATAATGAATACGTTAAGAACTCCATAAGCAAAAAGTGAATATATTATACACAAAATAAGCAATTTTATTAGGTTAGGTACTAAAAGGACATTTGAGGTATAAAACAGACCCTAAAAAGGTATTTAATCCGATTTTTTAAATTTCAAAAAGAGGTCTGTGGTTTTGAACTGTTAGTAAAATAGAGTTTTTCCTCTTATGTGGCAAATTGTAATATGGGAAACCCAATATTTTCTTTCTCCTTTTCTTCTTCTTTTTTCGTTCAGTTTCTTGTTGAAATTAAAAATATCAAAACCCATTTTAGGCTCTGTTTTTTTCAACTTATTCAACATTTAATACAGTTTAGTTTAGTTCACATCAGTTGACTTAAATTTCGATTCAGTTTCAGTATTCAATATTACTAATTAATATTTATATTCTTATATAACAAATAATAGCTAATAATATTTTAAAAAATTAATAGTAATAATTATTTTAGAAAATAGTTTTCTTTCGATGAATAAATAAATTAAACTACAATTTTTTAATATCGATAATAATAAAAATAATAATAATACGTTTTTTTATTTATATATATATAATAATATTAAAACTAGTAAGTTCAAAAAATAATTTTTTAGAAATACAAACATAATAATAATATGATAGCTTGTAGTAATAATTTTTTTAATTATCATAATTAATGATCATTATTAAATTTTATTGTAATATAAACTTATTATAAATATATGGATTGGTGTGAAAATATAACAATAATGAGGATAACTTAGAAATTTTTTTTAATAATAACAATAATTACTCATTATTAATAAATTTAATTGTAACATAGGATTATTTTAAAATATATGGAGTATTGTTATTAATATATTAATATTATTGTTATTAATATATTAATATTTTCAAGTATAATATTAGTTTAAAATAGATTTTATGTTATATTTATATTAATATGTTTAGGTAATATTTTTATTATTAATATAAATAATAATTTTTTAATTAAGTTTCAGTACTTTTAGTTTCAATATATTAAATTTTAGTTTAGTTCATGTATGTTTAGTTTTAGTTCAATTAAATCCAGAATTTTCAACTTCAGTTGAAAAGATTAGACTCATTATCACATTCACTGATATATTATTAAACAGAATTCCATTTTTATGCAAATTAAAGGATAAATTCACAACAAGACTTGTTAGGTTCACCATTTCCCTCAAAACAATTGAACAACTATCATCAAAGCCATCACCAAAACCCAAATCGACGATGGGCTCACAAAAAGAGTCCCTTCGCCAAACCCTAATCGGCGGCTGATCCTGCATCTACATGGTTCGGTAAGTTTTTAATTATTAGTTAAAAAAATAGAAGGATTAATTAACCAGAACCAATTTATACTTAAAATAAATTAATTAGATACTTATGGATTCTTTGTGTGTGATAAACTTCAATTATGCATTCATAATTAACCGACTGACATTTCCTATCAAGCAACAATGCTTCGTTCAACGAATCAAAAATTAATTGAAATAATTTGGGTTAAGAAGAGATGGTGGAGGTGGCAGATGCTGTGGTTGAGCAGAGAGACGGTGGTTCGAGGTACTGATCGGAGGTGAACAATGATGTTTTTTTTATGATATTTGGATTTGAGTTTGAGTTTGACTAAAAGAAGAAGAAGAAAGAAGTGTTTTTTTTCAAAATACCTCTTGCAATTTCATCATTTTTTTACGGTGTCTGTAAAATTTCCTTAATTGCTAACAGTTCAAAATCACAGACCTCTTTTGAGACTCAAAAAATCACATATTTTCTTTTGAAAATGATCGAAACCACATGATATTTTTCTATGTTTATCCTAGATAAATAGGTTGAAATGTGGTTTTTGGGCTTGATCGGATTATGGGCAAACCCACCACATGGATATAGAGCCCAAGCTCATTAGATATATGTGCTTGAACAGCTTGAGGTTAGTCCCATTACTAATTGGGCTTTTCATATAAATACCCCATATGAGATATGAGTTTCATGCTTACACCCATGTATTTAATGAAATATCCCAATTGGATAAACTAATTAACAAAATACCCATTTTTCAAATGTATATGTCCCCCTCTAATTAACTACCGTATCTCCACTAATTAATTAACCCACGATTTGCGGCACATTCCATGTAGAACACAACGAGCTGCAAAATAAGAACAATTTTAAACGATTCCAACATTCTTCAACTCCCGTTTCTCCATCATCATTTACCTAAGAACAAGGAATCTTGAACTCGATTCCACTAATCTGCAACAAGAAATCTGCAAACGATGGACAAGCTGCAAAACAGGAAAACTTGTAACCTGTTTCACCCTTCTGGAACTCGATTCTCCATCAAAATCATCACCCTAACCCCAAAATCGGAAAAAAGGAACTGCAGCAACAACATAAAAGATGACGGGAGATTAGAAATAGATTGGAGATTTCTTCTATAAAGTAAGTTTTCTATTTTGAGATTATTTGGAAAGTGTATAGTTTATATGGGTTTGAAACTCATTCACTAGATTCCCATTGTCAGATTATACTATTTAGGGTTTTTTAGGTATTAAATCTCATCAAATGACATTTTTTTGGAAAGTGTGTGGTTTATATTGTTGAGATTCTCATTGATTGTGGTTAAAATTGACATTCGGACCATGATTTTGATTCTAAATATGCTTTTTTAGAAAGTGTATGGTTTGAATGGTTGGGATTCGATTAAGATGTTTAATCAGAATTTGAATATGGGGTTTATGAAAACAGTTTTTGAAAATGTGTATGGATTTGGCTACTATTGTATAATTGTGTTTGTATAATGTGTATAGTTCATTTTGATAATGTGTATAAGTTGGGCTACTATTGTATGGTTGTAATTGTATATGTATATGTATTTGTATAGTTTTGTAGTTATTGATTGTATAGATTTATCGTCAATTTTGTGTAGATTGTATTGCATGCGTTTGAAGCTTACATTTTTTATCATTTATAATATATTTGAACAAGAAGAAGATGAGGACCATACAATCTGCAAGAAACACCACCTAGACACAACATTTAAATGTAAATTGTGTATGGCTGTATAGGTTTGGCTACTGTTGTATGGTTATACACGTATAATGAGTATAGTTCATTTTGATGTGTATGGGTTTGGCTACTGCTGTATGGTTATAATTGCATAATGAGTATAATTCATTTTGATGTGTATGGATTTGGCTACTATTGTATGGTTGTAATTGTATAATGTGTATAGTTCATTTAGAGACAATTTAACGTAAAAAAAGAATCAGAGAACCATGATTAATGAGAAAGAAAGTATTGATTAACGTGAATTCAATTGAGCAAGAACAATCTTTGCTGATAAGGGAGAATCTTACAAAATAAAAAACTGTCATGATAAATGTTAATAAAAAGGAAGAAACGGTTGTAATTAAAAAACTGTTATAATAAATATTAATTAAAAAGGAAGAAACGTTTGTAATTAAAACACTTTAAATACAATCTGTACTGATAAGGGAGAATCTTACAAAATAAAAAATTATCATAATAAATATTAATTAAAAAGGAAGAAATAATTGTAATTAAAACACTTTAAAAAGTATTAACAATTTAATAAAAGGGTATTTTATTAAAAAAATATTAAAAATTGATAATTAAATAAAAAGGTTTGAAAATGGATATTTCGTTAATGCGAAACTTCCTATATAACTACAATTTCTCTTACTAATAAAGCCGGGCTTTAATGGGCTTAAACAGGCCCATCAATAGTCATAATGGTATGTCATCTGAATTTCCCTGCGACAGTTGATCTCAAAGCGAGCTCTAATGGCTTCTCTGCACTTGAATTTATCCTCTATATACAATCCGCCACATCATTCAATTCCTCGCACATCTTTCCGATGCAGTAACGAACGCCAGGCTTTGTTCAGCCGCATTGCTCCTGTTTATGATAATGTGAGCTCGTTTCGCCCCTTTTTAATTTTTCTAATCAGTTAATTTCGAGTTGTTTTAACATCTTTTAATCATTCGTTGTTGGAAAGTTCAGCTGAATGATTTGTTGAGTTTGGGTCAGCATCGAATATGGAAGCGAATGGCTGTATCCTGGACTGGGTACAATTTCTTCCCCTTTATTTTTTCGGAATTTGTATAAACTTCAATGACCATATAATGGAATTTTATATGGACAGGGCGAAAATGGGAGACAATGTATTGGATTTGTGTTGTGGAAGTGGGGATTTGGCTTTTCTTCTCTCTGAGAAAGTTGGCTCCAATGGCAAGGTTTCATCTTTCTCCTTTATCTTTTAGTAATTTCGTTAACAGAAAGTGAACCAGGGGCGGTGCTGGCTGTGGCACTGAGGAGTAACCGCCGCCATCGCCAGAAATGACATGAATTTCAGCCAGCTTGATCCCATTATCTAAGCAGCATTAGGAATTCAATGAGTAGTTTGCCTTTATTATCTACATGTTTGAAGACATTTGAATTCTTTCCTTATTCTTAAGTATAAGACATTCCATTGTCCAGTAATCATTAAGTACCTCAAAGGGATCTATAAAATAGGTTTGTGTTCCATTACTTGTCAATTTGGTATATCTTCTGGTAATATGTTAAGAAATTTAGGTTTAAAATCCACCCGGAAGGAACCTTTACCTTTTGTTAAGTAGGCAGTGTGTTGTGTTCAAACAGTAACAACACTAATCGTAGTAATTATTGGAACTGAAGTAATATACATTATTATCTTGTCGACTGAAATCTGTGTTTATATGTAATTTAATCTTTTTTTTTAAACTCATTAACTATATGTAGGTGACTGGTCTTGATTTCGCAAGGGAACAGTTGTTGGTTGCGGCGTCTCGTCAACAAATGCTTTCTAGGGACTTTTACAAGAACATTGAGTGAGCATCGGTATATATCAATTTGGTGGATGAATGAATATACGATTTTTCATTTATTGATGTAAAAGGATGCTAAATGAGGGTCAACCTATCAGAAAAAGCAAATGAAGTCCAAAGTGTTTGTCAAATTCGGTTTCAGTAACGTGAATTGCATGATGTATTTGTATCGATCACAGGTGGGTTGAGGGTGATGCGACTAATTTGCCATTCTCTGAGTGTTACTTCGATGCAATTACTATGGGATATGGGCTAAGGAATGTCATAGATAAGCGTAAGGCCATGCAGGAGATGTTTCGAGTTCTCAGACCAGGTTCTCTCTTTTTTTACCCTCTGGGCTGAAAAAGTATTATATGCATTTATAGCTTAATTGGAATTTCTCATTCAAGATTTGGTTTGCAGGTGCAAAAGCATCAGTTCTTGACTTCAATAAAAGTACTCAACCATTTGTAGTATCCTTTCAGGTATTCTGTTACAAATTAAACACTTTTTTCCCCAATCTTAGAATGAAGTTCTTGTATTATCAAATCAAATTTGGTTCATCTGTCATGAAAAATGCTGAAATACTCATTGCCGTATATTGTCTCGAAAAACTGGGTTGCTGATACTTTTTGTAATTATTTTAAGTTAACTTATATTTATTCATATGCTAAACCTAAAATTTTCATCAGCAGGCTAGTAGTTCTATGATATTTTGTTTTCTTTGAAAAAAATGCAATATGAATTTTTTTGTTGGTTCTGTATTGAAAGGAATGGATGATCGACAATGTCGTTGTTCCCGTTGCTGCTGGCTATGGCCTCGCGAAGGAGTATGAATACTTGAAAAGCTCTATAAGGGAATTTTTGACAGGTTTTTTTCTTTATCCCATTATTGCTTGTCCATTGCTTTTGTCTTCTGCATTTGAGTGCCAATGAAACCTCAATCCTACTAAAAATGCTTTTATTGCTGTTTCCTTTGAACTTATTATATATATTGGCCTTTTATGCCGGATATCATGTTCTATTGAATTCATGACGTATCTTAGCATATGATCTGAATATTTTGGAAATGTAAACTGCATGCAACATATGGAGAAGACATGGAGAAAAAGGGGGAAGGGGATGAATGACTAATTCAATTGGGATAGTACTGATTTTAAAATTCTTTCCGTGCTTCGATATTAGAAATAGGCTTCTCTTTTGCTGTCCTAGGCATCAATGATGTAATCTTGGTACAGGGCAAGAGTTGGAGGAACTTGCTAAGGAAGCTGGATTTACTACCGCCACATATTACGAGATTGGTGGAGGCATAATGGGGAATCTTGTAGCGACACGTTAGATAAGATCAGTATTCTCACTTGCGCATTGATGCCTTCATTTTTTCGTGCTTTTGTTACAGGTAAAAAAGATAATATTGAAGGTGACCAGTTCATCATTGTGCAAATTTTCTAATATTATTATTGACAGAAAAGTTGGGATTGCGGATTGGTATCCCAACTTCAAAACAAAAAAAACCAAACAAAGCTAATTCCATCTGCGTAACAAACACTCAAAATTTGGCATTACTTTTCTCAACTTTGTATGCATAAATCATCGGGTGCCATTATGCTCTCTGTTCGGCTGTTGGATCATTTCCTGGTTTCATGGCTCTCAAGCGATTTAATGTTCTCTCTTTTTCTTAATCATCTTGGATAAAAGGAGCTATCCTCGACAGTTGCTACCGATTCAGAAAGGCCAGCATTGAGTGGATACCAGGGATCCTCACATGTATCGTTAAGCTCCATAGTTTTTTCATCGGTAAACGGGGGATGAGACGGTGCTGGGAGGTTTTCCTCTGTTGTTAGCATCTGTAGTGCCTTTGCCATTGTCGGCCGAAGTGTTGGCGCTTCTTGTATACACAATAGTCCCACATGTACTACTCTGAAAACTTCGGTTTTCACGTTGCTGTTATGGTGGTTTTGCAGCATTAGGTTCGGGTCGTACAGCTCCTCCACCGTCCCTGCTTGAAAGTTCTTCCATGTCTTTTTTCAGGAGAGAGGAATAAAAACAAGTGAATAAATTGAATAGAAAAAGATGATTAAGAGAAAAAAAAAATTAGGGAATGTGAGACTTTCGGTACTAACAACTGTGACTATGCTTTCTGAATATTCTGCGCTTTTGCTCCTGTTATTCTGCTTTCCGGTGACAATCTCTAACAGAAGAACACCGAAGCTATAGACATCTGCTTTTTCGGTTAACTGGCCATGAGCCAGGTACTCTGGCGCCATGTATCCTCTGCAAATTTATAAATTTTAAAATCAGGGATTGATTTGAGATTTGTTCAGATTTATGTAAATGCGTTGAAAAAAGGGGGCTTGTTTACTCACAGTGTTCCTGCGATGGCTGTGCTGATGTGGCTCTTGTCATCTTGGAAAGATCTAGCCAAGCCGAAATCTGCAATTTTGGCGCGGAATCTTGAATCCAATAAGACGTTGCTGGCCTTTATATCGCGGTGAATGATCTTGGTCTTGCAGTTCTCGTGAAGGTAGACTAGCCCTTCTGCTGTGCCAGTAATGATGTCATATCTCTTCTCCCAGCTCAGCACTTTCCCTTTGTTCTCATCTGTTGTATTAACACATTTTTTAGAATTAAATTCAACTTGAAATGGAAATATGCTTGTAGAATATGGTCTTGAATAGTAAATATCCCGCTGGTAAAAAATTAGCTTACCAAAGATAAATCGATCAAGACTCTTGTTGGCTAGGTATTCATAGACGAGGAGGCTTTCAGGTCCAGAACAACTGCATCCCAACAACCTGACCAGATTTTTGTGTTCAACGCTACTTATCATGTTAACCTCGTTGTAGAAATCTGCGGCTCGATGTCTGTTGTTAAAAAACAGCCTCTTTACGGCAATCTCTCTGCCATCAGGTAGAACTCCCTGTGTTGAAGAAAATGAAAAAAACGAGGATTTGTATTGGCTATTAGTTTCCATGATGCACTGCAGCATACTAGAAATATGAACAAGATTTGCAACAGAAAAAATTACCTTGTAAACTGATCCAAAACCTCCTTGTCCCAGCTTGTTGGCATTGTCAAAAGATCCTGTAGCTTTCTCTAGTGTAGAGTATTTAAAGTTCAAGCTACTGTCATGAAGGGTCTTAACCAACCTTTGTGCATCATTTGAGCCTGGGAAATCAAGATTATAGCATTCAAGAACTGAAGACATAGACTTGGAAAATTAACTAAATGGCTAAATCAGTATATATATGTATATGGCTAAATATACCAACAGCTCCTCAACCTGCCCCTTCTCGCCTATTGACTCCCTGAACTTTGAAGTAGCTATTTCATTTTGGCAAAAGTGCATCAGTATACTCCCTGAGAGTCACATCTCAAATTCTAATTGATTTGATTTTTCAAAGATGCCAATTTTTTAATTTCTCTCTTCTATCAGAATCTGGCACGCAGAGCCGGCCCTGGGCAGGGTGCAAGGGGTGCGCCCGCCCAGGGCCCCCGGTTAAAAAGGGTTTAAAAATATTTTTTTATGTTTAAATTTTTAGTAGTTAATATTTAAAAGATAAAAATGAACATTAATTAGCATTAGATGAATTGGTAAATTACTTGATATTGATATAAGAGATCTAGAGATCAAATCCTAGATTCTACAAAAAATTTAACTTTTAATAAGTATTTTTTTTATTGAGGGCCCACTTTTATTAATTATTATATTATTTTGCCTAGGATCCTTAAATTGTCTGGACCGGGCCTGCTGACACGTGACATCCGAGTAGCAAACTGGTATAATTTTACCAAGTTGAGGGAGCTACGGGATCTTTTCAAAATTCAGAGGGGGCAGTGGGCCAAATATTACAAGTTGAGAGAGGTGGTGATATTTCAAGCTTACCTCTTCGTTTTTTCTGTATGTATCTCTGCTTCCAGATATAAACTCCGATCATAGTAGCAACTCCTAAAACCACTAGAGAGCTGATAATTGATACTACAATCACTGTAATCCTCCCTGCAATGGATTCTTACATATATAAGGCATATTTGTCCAATGTAGTAAAATGAAATCCATTACTAAATTCAACCCTAGAAGCCAAATTCTTAACGCTATTCGTGTACCTCTCGAGCTTCCGTTTCTGGGCACCGGATTAAGAAAGTCCCTATCCGAGTATCTTACAAAACACCCAGTAAAGAGTGCCCTCCCCTCCGACCAAGGCAAACACTGCGATACAACAGACGCAGAAGCATTCTCTAAGCATGATCTGCACGAGGTGGCGTTCAATGTCCTCCAGCAATCCGCCAACACATAAGCTGTTTCGTTAGTCCCTGGAATTGCCATTTGTGCCCTTCCATGAAATCTCTGATCATTTGGTGCGCTCGAAACTGCGGCAGACAGAGCCTGCCTTGCAGATTCCCCGAACCTTGAATCTTTCCTTGTTCTATTTCCACACACAACCTCATCGCCTGGCCCTTTATACTCCTCAAAGAAACTATAATTCTCGGACCTCATGAAACAACCGTCGAGGAATATGCGGCCGCCATTGTAAGGATAGCACTGAGGCAGAACGGTGCGTGCCTCGGCATAGCATAATACGCAGTCAAGTAAAGAGAGATCTCCGTAACATTGGGCCAGACCATAGTTGGTGTCGACTCCGGAACCTGTAACCGCTACTCCGAATCCGGTAGTACGCATTTGGGCGCTGATGTTTTCCATTGTAGCGACGAAATTCGGCACGAAGATGGTGCCGTTGTTTTCGAGTTGGGTCCCGCATGTAATCTTCACTGTTTGTGCTCTAGAATCCCCTGTTACTCTTCCAAATCCAGCAACACACAAGAAAATGAAAAGATAGTGGATGAATATGACCGCGTTCTTCATCTCCTAGTTGACTTAGTCGCACACTAGAGAAATTTTAGTTTTGAATTAGAGAAGCTGGGAAAACATTAACCATAAAGTTGACGGACCCAAAGATGATTGACTTTATTACCCCAAAAAACAAAGAAAGCCTTGTTCATTTCAAAATAATCTGTATTACACTGGACGCAGGGTGTAAATTGAATTCTACTAAAAGAAATTCAGATTTAAATTTCATATAATTTGTTGTTAAATTAGACTAAAAAATTACACATTGTATTTTACAACGTAACTTTGGACCAATTGTCAAAAAAACTACATACTAATAATGAAACTGGGCCTTCATCGACTTGTTGACTTTATCCAAGATCTTTTCACAGAAAAACATTCAGCTCGTGATTGAGAAGTACTATATCATTCTTGGGCATGTGTTATTCACAGGAATTTCAGGCGGTAAATAATTAAAAAAAAAAGATCTAAATCCCAAAAAGACAAATAAACAGGTCGAAGTCAAAAGAAGCAGGTTTGTGCAAGCTGCGGAACTAAACGCGTTTTGAACTGACCAATTAAAAGAGTTCTTCAGATTCAAACTAGCCTTCCGACCTATCAAAAGCTCCGCCGCCTGTTTTCTTATACTGAGGTCATTTGACTTTAAAAACATATTCCATAGAAATTCTCCTAGTCCATGTGCTTAGTCATAGCCTTAATTTGTACCGTTTTGGCCTATCAACACATAAAATTTTATGGGCAAGTTTATCATCAAGTCAAAGTATCCGGTACACTGATCTACCGTCAAACTAACGCTCATTACGCAACCAAATAGGATATGAATCGAAGAAATTAAATGAGGCGGCCGTAAACATTGACATTTGACAAAGACCGAAGCCGGTCATTCAAAGCGGATGGTGAATTAATGGAGACGTGTGTTTGTGTGTGGGGACATAATCAACGGTTCTAGAAACGACATCAGAAAGCATGAAATTACGAACACAGCAAATAAATTGTCAATCGGACCGATACTTTTCTCAAATATCCACATCCGTTTTCAAAACCGGGCCCCCTCCCCGCCGTCATCATCACTTTGATGGCCACCAGCACCATTCCATTCAAATCTAATTTCTAGAATTTCAATTTTGCGTTCTCCGGCATATTTCCGTCCAATAAGCTAACCGTTAAATACTTCATGATCATAAACAAATTTTTAAAAATTAAGTGATTCGATGCAACAGGTGAAAGGTAATCAATAACTAGAAAATGAAACTTGCAGAAGTAAGACAAGGAGGATGAGAGATGAAATCGTACCTTGTAGAGAGCTATTAAGAGAGTGAAAACTGAAATTCGTTAAGGAAGAGGCAGAATTGAAGTCAAAAGGAATCAAATGAGTTGATAATATATATGTATATATTAATTTTTTTTTAAAACCATAATTCAGATTTTGGTTCGAATTCCATTAATGGAAAAGCCACGAAAAAACGCGGTCAGCTTCACAAACAGAAAGCTTCTTTGTACTTTTTATAAGTAGCTTTTCCTTCAGGTTTGTGATTTACTTTTCTGCCCCTCTGTGCCGTTTACATTACTGTCCACCTTTTTTATAATGGTTTTCTCAAGGACAAAGGCAATAAAATTACTGGGCTGGACTCAGATGAATCATTTTCCCCATTTTCAATTTCTTAATTTCATTTTGCAAAATGTATATTGTTTTTACTTTAACTTAGATCTGAGCATTGTCCGGCTGGGTCGGGTGTGGACCGGGTCTTATCGGGCCTAGTTAAATAATGAATAGCCCAAGCTAGGCCCAAACCCATGAAAAAATACATCAGGTTCGGGTCGGGTCGGGCTTTTAATAAAATAATCAAAACCAAGCCTGGTCGGGTGAGCCTAATTATTAGTTGTTTCAGATAAAAAACTTAATATTTATTACTACAAAATAATTGTGAAAAAATAAATCCAAATATATTTGCAGTATAAGTCACAAAATTTAGTTTAAAGTGAAACTTTAGCAAAAAAAAATACGAAAAATTTCAACCATATATTTTTTTTACTTTTAATGTATAAAATAATACATATTTTTAACATAATAATTATTATTTCGGGCGGGACGGGCCGGGCATGGGTTTTATTATTAAAACCAAGCCCAGCATATATTTTACTTGGACCGCTTCTGGTTCGGGCCAGGTCGGGCCTAATCTCCAATCACCTTGTCCAAGCCCATCTCATGAATAGGGGGCATGGATGGGTCCTGCGGGTCAACGGACGCGTGACCAGGTCTACTAGTTTAACCATTTTCCTCATTTTCTATTTCCCACTTCAGATTCTCATACAGTAATATTACTTTATCATTATTATATTAATTCTCCAAAATGGAAAACCGTTCAAGTTGACTTGTAATTTTAAAGGGAATTGAAGACTTCATTTTTTTATTACTGGAATTAATCAAGGATAAAATAGAAATTTTTGTTTCAGTTGTGATATTGAATTTTAAAAATGATAAATATTTTAATATTTTCAAAGAAAACCATTGAGGTTTGTAAATTTTGTTTTCTTTTGAGATGGACCTGTTCTCGGGCTGGCTACCCAACCGGTCAGAGTCCGCTTCAATGGGCCGGGCGTGGACATTCATTTTTTAAAAAAGCCCGGCCCGAGCCCGTCTAAGTTCGAAGATTTATGGGCCGGGCTTGGTTTTTATATAAATATCCAAACCCGGCCCGAGCCCAGCTCGACGAATAATTTTATTTATTCAATATATATTTATACATTAAATTTATAATTATTTTAAGATTCTATATTTTATCCTATTAAATTTTTATACTTTATAATTATTTTAAGATTCTATATTTTATTCTATATTTACAATACATGTTGCTAAATATTAAAGATTTTAAGTAAACAATGCAATTATATTTAATATTTGAACATATTTTAATTTTTTTATATTTTTTCTATTAATTTAATTAAAAAATTATAACAAGAAAATATTCATGGGCTTGGGCCGGCTTAGGAATGACCTTATTAGCCTGACACAAACCCAGCCCGAGCCCGAAGTTCTAGAGTACGGGCTTGGGCCAGGCTTAGGTTAATGTTTTTTGTAAAAAGCCCGGCCAGCCCGACGAACAGGTCTAACATGAGATTAGTTGAAACTTGTGATAAAAATAAAATTACTAAATATAAAATACTTCATCTATTTCAAAATAACTGCCTCTTCAAGACTTTAGAAAAATTTCAAAATAACTGTGGTTTTAGGATTCCAATGCATCTTTTTTAAGATTTTATCTATTTTACCCTTATTTAATGCGCATTGAAAATGATAAAATGAATAAAGTATCCAATCAACTTTCAAATTAACAAAATTCATAGAGTAAATAAATATTTTAATTGTTTTAATTAATGTCGTCTTGGTATTGACAAACAACTGACAGTTATTTTGAAATGAATGAAGTATTTACAATGAAAAAGGATATAAATGATTTAAATCCTTAATGACGTTATCGAAAATTTTCTATATATTTTTGAGTTATAAACAAAAATGTTGCTAAAATTAAATTATCAAGTATCACTACATCAAAATAGTATGCTACTTAGTATATTAAATTTAAGAAATCTGATTAGTGATTAGCTAATTTCACTCATATCTATTACTCACGTTCCTTGTATCTTATCCAGCTCACAATTTTATATCTTCTTTTAGTAGAATTTAGATTTGGGTCGAATAGTTCAATGTTTCAAGGTTTATTGAGACTTGTTCTATTGTTTCTTTTCTCAGTAAACTCCTATTGCTCATTTGTAAGGGTAATTTCATAAAAGGTACAGTTTCTACGAATGGTGGGCGAGATTGAGCGAGTGTCGCAAAATACTAATAGAAGAATAAATGATAAGTGAACTTTGTTGCGTGTCACTGGGATAGTCATTTGTTAATCCATCCACAATTTTATATACTCAATTTGTTCAATTCTTCAGCTCATTTGGACTCAACATGAAACAATTTATATTTTCCCATAATTCAGTAGATTAAAATATAAAATGTATATAATATAACAAAAATTTTTATATTTTTGTGAAACGGGAAAAAAGTCAAAGTACCAACTACTGTTGACTACTTAATTTGTACACTAAACAACACCAAACTACACTAATTCTCATCTTAATTAATATATTCATAATGCGATGCATCATGTTCCACATTTAATACTCTAGTATTTTATAAAGTTGTTTAGTTGGCAATTAATTAGCTTACAGTTGAATAAATCGACCTCAAATTAATTTAATATACCCCATCGTCCATCGATTCTATTCTATTCTATTCAACAACGTTATCAAGTGAATGCGAAACATACAGATCTGCAAGAACAATAATTCCATTTTTAAATTAAATTATTAAACGAAGTCTCATTACATAACTTACTGATAATGAGCCCAAGTATTTTTATTTAAGACAAATATTAGTATTTGCTGTATCACTGGGAAACACTAATGGAACTGGAAACTAGCTATTAGTTACAAAGAAAGGTATAGAGAAGATTATCCCAATTAAAAGAATGTCTAGAAACTTTCACAACAATTGTTTTTTATGATCGAACAGCAGTTTTAAATATTTAGTTCCCACAATTATTTTACTTAATTGCTATTTTAAATTGATTCAAAATAGTAAAAATATATCAGCACCAACTCACAACAGCAATGCTATACTATAAATAAGAAGAATCATCAAAATGAATGAAAACATTTACGCTTATCTAATCCACTTATCATAAACTATCATTTAATTTTTAAAATTTGAACTTTTAAAGGTGCACAAAGGCTTTCATCCGATCTAGCCTGCATTTGTGAACTATAATATTATTTTGTAGATATTATAACTATTATTTCTTTAATACGTGTTTAAAATACAAGAATAATTATCATACATGTACCGTATATTTACAAGAACGTACACTATATATCAGCAGTGGATTGATATGTTATCCAGTATGAACAGCTATAAGAAGCCTCTCCAATTCAACAAGAACAAGCCGGACCGATTTAATAAGAACATACTTTACGAAGTGAGCCTCGAAGCTGACTCATCTAGGTTCGATCCAGCTTTGCGTCATGCTATTGGCCGAAGATTGAGTATAAGACTCAGGTTGTGAACTTGAAGATGCGGGATCCTTATCGGAGCTGCGTTCTGTTGTATCGGTATTCACATTGATAAACGGCGGTTGTTTTGGCTGCATAATTTCATGGTCATTTTTCAGCATTTTAACAACCACCGACATTGCTGGGCGCAGTTCTGCAGAAGCTTGAACGCAAAGCAGGCCGATTCGAAGAAGTCGCCACGCTTCCTCTTGTCGATAATTGCCACCCAAGGCTTCGTCAACAGCGTCGCACAATCTGTTGGTTCCGTACAAATTCCAAACCTTTTTTCGATTCACAAAAACACGAACAAATGTTATTAAAGTTAGTTTCTCAATAGCTACACCAAGACCAGTTTGAGATTGTTTTCCAGTTGCTGTCCCGAAAATATTCACTCACAAACTTTTTCATAGAACAACATATTTTGGTCTTAAAAACGATTTTGACTCTTAATACTAAGGTTTAGTTTGGTTGTGTTTTCCAAAGCCGTTTTCCAGAAAAGCTCCATTTTCTATAGGCAGCAAAGTTGATTTTGGAAAAAAAAACAAGTCAGACAGTTTTTAATTAAATAATATGAAGGACCAAAATGTGTTGTCCGAACCGAAAATATGTAAAACTATAACCACTTGTTTGGTTGGCGGAATGAAATGGAACAAAATAGAATTGAAAATGATGACAAATGCGATAGAGTTTTTGTCTTGACTCCGACATCGAAGGAACAACTATTCCTAGTTACTATAGGAATCGTGGAATAGCTATTCCCTCATTTCAAAGAGGAATAGCTATTCCATGATTCCATAGCAACTTGGAATAACTATTCCCTTCGATGTAAGGGTGAAGACAAAAACTCTATCGCATTTGTCAACAATCTTATTCATTTTCTATCCTATTCTTTTCTATTCCATTCCGCCAACCAAACGAGTCCTAAAAAGTTTTTGAAAGTAACTTCTTAAGACAACAGCTTGAAACAATACCAAACAGGCCCTAACTAATTTGGAGGAAAGCTTGAAAATGAAGGTTTTCGTAATAAGGAGCCTAGAAAAGCAAATTGATCCTAACCATTTAAGGGAGTATATTACCATTTGTAGGATAGAACTTGAGTTCTGAACAAGAGCATTGTTCCTCTTTCCAGTTACGATTTCCATCAAAACAACTCCGAAACTGTAAACATCGGCTTTCTCAGTCAATCTACCATGTACAACATATTCAGGCGCCATGTAGCCTCTGCGAAATTAAAACTAACGATCAAATCAAATGCGGAAAAGTTAAACCAGTCAGTATCCGAAAGTAATCAAAGGGCGAATTTTGTTTTAGCTTACAATGTGCCAGCAATTACTGTGGTGATATGAGTCCTATCTTCTGGAAACAACCTCGCAAGTCCGAAATCAGCGATTTTCGGCATAAAATCTCGGTCAAGCAAGATATTGCTCAGTTTAATATCTCTATGTATTATTCTCAACTTGGATTCCTCATGAAGAAAGGCCAAACCCTCAGCTGTGCCCAATATAACGTTGTATCTCATCTCCCACGATAGACGAGGAACGGTTTCTGAATCTGCAGGAAAAATTCACCAATTTACGAAAAATAATCGAAACATTAAGAAAGAATAGTTTGAGATTGAAGTAATTACCGAAAAGATAGCGATGGAGGCTTTGATTCGGGACATATTCGTAAACGAGAAGGCTTTCGGGTCCCGTGATGCTGCAACCTAACAACTTCACAAGGTTCTTGTGGTCTATGTCACTGATTAAATTGACTTCGTTGAAGAAATGGTCAACCCACTGCCTTGTGTTGAATAACAGTCTCTTTACAGCAACAATTTTACCATCTGGTAGTGTTCCCTAATCGGTCGATTAGCTTGAGTTAGTTCAAATGATTAAAGATTAACTAAGCAAATCAAAGCTTAACCAAAAAAGGACTTTATACCTTGTAAACTGAACCCGACCCGCCTTCTCCTAGCTTATTGGAAATGTGAAAGTAATTTGTGGCCTTTTCGAGCGATTCGTATGTGAAATTGAGCTTAGAATTTACCACGTTGTTCAAAAAAGCACCAAATTCCTTCCTTTCTGAGCCAAGATCAAAGTAACACGTTAAATTAAACATTGATTACTGGCCATTTAAAATCAAAAGTTTTTTGTAAAATAAAACCTATGTAAACACTTACGCCTGTTCTTTTTGGTAATCCGCTTCCTAACGATGAAAACCACCAATGCCACGATCAATACAAGTGCCACAGAGGAAGATGTCACAGCTACTATTATTGCTAGGTGGTTGCTTCCTGCCAACAAAAATCTACTGAAATCAATAATCTACCATTGTTCTTCCAAATCGAATTGGAAAAAAACAATGCCCTAGGTTAAAAAAGCGACTTAACACATATCTCCCTGTCATAGTTTATAAGCTGGTCAAAATAGTTTGTAACCAATATTTACTTTTAAGCAGTCTGCTCAAGTTTTTTTATTGTTTACATATTAAATTATAAACAGGTGTATATGAGTTAAAAGTTACAAGTTAGTTTTTGCAGCTTATTTCAAAGAAAGTAAAAATATAAATATAACTCCGAATTTACCTCCGTTATCAGTATTTCTTGAGGTAGAATTGCTGTAAAACTTCTGAGTGGAATATCTCAAGTAACAACCGGCATTCAAAACTTTTCCTTCTTCTTTACCACTACAATTAGCAATCTCAGCCACAGCATCACTCAAACAAGCCTCACAGCTACTCCTATTTATCAGCTCCCAACACTGCGCCAATCCATAAACAGTTACATTCCTTTTCTCAAGCAATCCCACAGAAAATCCATCATTTTTTGGAGCTTCAACACTCAAATTCCTCACCAATTCCAACGCATTATCAGCATACACGCTCTTATTTCCGCCATTAAAATCCCCAGTTGCACACACAGTCTTATCAACTAAACCCAGCGATTCATTAAAGAAGTTGTAATCATCGTACCTCATATAGCAGCCGTCGTAGAAAATTCTGCCCCCTCGAACTCCTCTTTGAAAAGGAAGGCATCTTAAGATCTGGGTTTTACATTGGGCGAAACAGAGATTGCAATCTGTTTGATCTAGGTCTTTCATACACTCCCCAAATGTATAAACAGTTAAATTGCCCGTACCGTTTGTAACAGCCCCAAAACGACGTCGTTCAACTAGAGGCGAAATTACATCCATCGTCGCTAAAAAATTAGCGACGAAATCCTGCCGCTGTGCCGCTGGTGCTGTTCTGTTTGTACACACCATGGATTGTCCTGTGGTTCTTGGATCGGAAAGCGAGAGTTTCGCTAAAAACAAGAAAGCAAGCAGAGAGATAAGGAAATACTTAGTTGGGTAAAAAGTTTCCATTTTTACTGTGTTTTGTTCTCGGGAAACAAACAGAGGGGAGGAAATCGATTAAAAGGATAGAGAGGGAGACTTTGAAAATGGGGAATTAGGAAGCGTAAACGCGTGAAGCCAAGGAGAAGACATGGGATTCAATGACAGAAGTGGGGTGGGGTGGGGTAGAGAGGGTCAATGAATTGATGATTTGGTGGCTGGGGAGAATTTGATAATTGCGTTTTCTGTTGGATTTCTATTGCCATTTTTGTTAGTAAGCTACAAACTAAAAGTCAAAGGGATGCGAAAGTCTGCGTCTTTTGTGACGGCAGATCAAATTATTTAGTCAATGGAGATCGGTGGGAATGAACCGAATTTCGGGGTTCAAATTTTGCAACCCTATCATGTCAAATGGCAACTTGGGACGGTTTTGAAATTTGTAAATTGACACTGACATAAATTTTGAACGAGAATTTATACTTTTTAACATGTGCTATTTTGAATCTAATGTATCGACATCCTTTTAACTTGATTCTACAAGTTTGTTTGTCCTTTAACTTTCAAAACAAGCAACAACATGCCCTCTTTAGTGTCACATATTAGTTTTTTTTTATCGGAGAGAAAAATAAAACATAATGCTTGAAACACACTCAATCCAACAAACTGGCATTTGTTCACAAATTTATTGAAAATGTTTTGAAAGTTTAGGATAAATGAACATTTAAGAACAAATTGAGGATCTTATGTAATTGACTTTTATTTTATTATATTCTTTCACAGTTCACTTATCGATTATTTCATGAAATTTTACTTGATCCTGATGCTTCACGCATTTGAGCTATCTTATTCTCTTACAAATCACTAGTTAAAGTACAACTCATTTACAAACGCCAGGTAAGTGCAAAATGTATTGTGATTAATCTCTCGTATGGCAATACTTTTTTACTTAAATTTTACCTTTTAAAGAGTGAGGTTCTTGGACAATACTACTATAAATATATATGTAAATTAAACGTGAATCCATTAAAATTATAAATTGGATCTCAGATTAATATTGAAATTACATATTGAATTTCGAAAATAAAATTTACATAGATATTTCTAATACATTTATGTGTTATTTGGTTTTTTTATATTGACTTTTATCTTTTACAAAGTAAATCTTATTTTGCCCTTCATCGCTATTGAACCAAAAAGAAATGACATGAAGTTTGATATAACTGTGATTAAGGGAAAAATAAAAATTTACTTTTAAAAACAAAGTAATCAAAACAAGCATTGTGTAATTGACCAGAAAATCACTAAATTTTAAAAAAATATTTCAAATCAGATAGTTTATTACTTACTTTAATAATGATTTATGATTTATATTATGCGATCAAAATATTTATTGATGTCAACAAAAAATTCTTTAAGATATTATCTTCATAAATAATGTATAAAATAAAAATTCGTGAGCATCACAACAAGATTTTATGAATTCGCCATTGATTATGATAGAAAAACTTTTAGTCTTCTTTTTAAAATAAATTTACGCCAATTGAAATCACATTAAATTCCAATGAATTTTATCCGATTTTTATACTATTCCAAACTCATAATTTTCTCAATTATGAAAATAGTTTCAAGTGTTGTAATTAATAGTTATTAGTTTTGTTGTTTGATACTGTGGTTTGCTGATAATTTATTTATTATTAAATATAACTTCCGTAAATGAAACAATATGTAAGATTCTTTTCATTTAAATATATAAAACTTAGTTTAATAAAACTTAGTTTAAAAATTTCAAACACTTTGTAATTTCTAGCTAAAAATCTGATTATATATTATTCAAATTCTTTTTGTTGCTGAAAATGACACATCCCACTTTGTAATTTTATGAATATTTTTATGTAAAAACTCATTGCTGTCAAATTATTTTTATAAGAAAAGGAAAGCAAAAAAATTGTCTGTTTGATGATGAGCTTTACGGTGGATTTGTAAATTATAATATTCACCAAAAGCTGCACATCAATATGGTTGATATATGTCAACTTGCTTCTTGAGACAATTCACATTTACCAAAACAATAGCATTCTTAGATGCATAAGGAATACATGTAACTAAAATGGAAAGTGTGAAATAAACATATCAAATCGTTTCCGTGCATGGAAATTGGAAAATTATGATGTACATATGTGTAAATTTGATTCATGGTTTGTCGCATTTCAATATATATTTCTACAACATTTTCAAGAAAGAAGAGATTATTATTAAGAATGAGAGAACTTAAGCCCTGTTCTCTTCAACTACAGTTAAGTTCAGTTCAATTAAGTTAAGTTAAGTTCAATTAAATTCAGGTATGTGTAGTTATAAATTTACATTAAAATAGGTTTTGTTCAGTTCAGTTAAATTTAATTTAATTCAGCTTTCAGAAGTTGAAGAGAACAATACCTTAGAATATTGGAAAGTCGAGGATAAAAGGTAAAATGTCTCATTTAGTATTTACGAAGACAAATATTTACATTTAAGTCACAATTTTAAAATTAAATTCTTAAACTTATTTATTCTTAAATAAAATTCAATTTTTCAATTTGGATCGTTTCAACTGACACATTAATAGACGAACCAATTGTTTCCAACCAAGAAAAATATAATAAATTTATGCAATAAAAAAATAAAGTATACTGAAAACAGAAAACCAACAGCACTAAGATTTAAATAACACGATATATACTAAGTGTCTTAGATTGTTTTTCTAAAGCTAAAAGGTTACCGACATTGTGAGAAAAGTTCTTTAAGACAACGGTTTCTGAAAATTAAAAAAAAAAGTTGAAGTGAAAATTAGACATACAAATTCGCTTGATGATTAGTTTCTTTAAGTTGTCCCCTGTGAACAATCGCTAAAATAAAACATCCTAAATGATTAGTTACATTGAAAATGTCCCATTTCATTCAGTTTCTCATTTCTCATATCCTATTCTCCGCTCTGCATTATAAGATCTAAAGTATTTTTGCTCCAATCATTTTTTCCATTTTCCATTCCCATTTCAAATACCCATTAAATAATATTATTCTATCATTACTATGTCAATTTTTTTAGATCAAATTTATTCCCAATAACCGTAAAAGTATCAAACAAATTAAAATAAATCAAAGCTCATAAATATATTAATATAATAATCATTCTTATATACGGGGAACCCTATTTTATAAATATATCATATGGAAAATTATTGGACTTGACCATTCCCCATATTCATTCCTTAATTTGAAAAATGACAACCATTGGACTTATTCTTACTCCTATGTACCGTTCAATTCGATTTTCATATATGGATTTTATATCTGCAAAATTCTTTTTGCAAACTAATTCTTAATGTCGAGTTGTCACTCAACACGTTAGCTCATTTTATACTGTTTGGAGAATACAACAACATAATTTAATTTTTAGTTCACAATCTAACTGCAAAATAATTGAACTAATTTAACTAGTAATCACTCTTTGAAATCCAAATTTCCAAACAATCAATCCGTGTTTCAGCTGTCAAACTTGCAAATTTCCAACAAAAACATTTTCAAACATCATAAAATTTCCAACTAGTGTTGAATTTAAACTATACATAATAAAATAATACGAGGAATTAATTTTGCTAAAGAAGTAAAGTATTAAGTGGAACAAATTGAAAATAAACATTAGTATATGAATGTTCATATAAAACTATTATATTGCCAACCAGACATTTTGCATTGTGGTGGTTGATTTGGAAGAAGAAAAATAAATTGTTAATTATTGAATAATATGAAAGAGTAGACTTCGCTGACCATAGTAGTGGCCAAAGACTTAGTCAATCATCCACCATCCACTTTGACATTTTTATTTAAATGGATATAAACGAATTTTATTAGTTGGGTGTAACTCAATTGTTATACTTTATAAATGTTGAGGTGAAGGTTTTTGATTTTGATACTCAACTTTTTAAAAAATCATAAAGCAAATTAACGATTCTTTTATACAAATGATCACTTGTATTTTAATGTGGATAAAAGATTTTCAACACATTTTTGATATATATGCTACTGAACTTTAAAAAATTTGGACAGTCCAACATACATGTTAAAATATGCATTGATGATTTTTTTACATCATAATGAACGAGAAGCTTAAATGAAAACTAATGAAATGAGAACATATAGCAAATAGGGTATAAAAACGGGTTATGACATGTTAACGTGACTTGCATGACATGTGAATTTTAATGTTACAATTATATAATTCGCGACTTTAGTTGGTATACTTTCTCAAAGTGAAGGTGGAGGTTTCTAACTTCTTCGATACTCAACTTTTTCAAAAATCACAAAGTAAATAAATGATTTTTTTTATAAAATTTACTACATGTTATCTTGATGTGGATAGATTTTTCAACACATTTTGAACAGGCCAACACACATGTTAAATTATGCATCGATGATTTTATACATCATAATGAGCGAGAAGCTTTAATGAAAATTGATGAAACGAGAACATATAGCGAATAGGGTATAAACCGGGTTATGACATGTTAACACAACTTGTATGACATGTGAATTTTACAATCGAAATATATAATTCGTGTAATAAATGGGTTAACTGGTTCAAAATAATTTGTATATAATTATTCAAAGATTGACGACAATAAATTACATGTATAAGTTTCAGATAGATGATATGATTTATGAAATACGTAATTCAACAAATTACTATTGGAGTTATTGGATTAGTGCTAAAAATGGATTCAGAACATTCCTCTTATTATTAAAAAAAATCATCACTGTTAATGGATTCCATAAAATGGCAACAACGGTCCAGAATGAATTCATGGACTACCCGTGTTTTATATAAAATGGGCTTTTTGCTATTTTGTACTTCTAAAATCAAAGGCCTCTATGGCCATTCCCTATATATTGGGCCTCAGATAATGTGTGCCAGTCTTCTTTATTTTTTACATATTGTACATTATTTGAGAAATTTTACACTGTTGGGTACTAATACTACTCTTGGTTACAACTTACGAATTCAGATATACCTTTATATAGTATCCTAAAATTCCAAGAAATGATTTTTAAATTCTCCATGCTTGACCATGAGACAGACATAACATGTTATATGAGTTTGTCAGGATATCGACACAACTACTTTGATGCCCAAGTTACAAAGAATTTCAGTTGATTAATGGATAAGGAAAAGATAAAGAATGCGTTCTACCTCAAGATTATTTGACCGAGTCTTTATATAGCAAGAATAGTGGTGAGGTTAGGGGCAGTGGCAAGGAGGGGTGGGAGTGGGCTGAAACCCTACCCCAACTGTCGGAGGTTCCATGTATCGGTATCTTACAACCTCACCATCCATTAATGAAATTTTACGAAGTTTAAGGTAGGAGATGAAATGATAAAGGGAATGATTAAAATAATATATTGAAACTTATTGTGCAAATATTTTAAAGGAAATTTATTAAATATTAATAGGAATTTAATTTAGGATGTATTTAATTTTAACTATTTTTTATTCTGAATTGTAAATTATTAAATTTATTTCTTAATTACAATCTTTAAAAATCTTTTTGCTAGTTTATATCTATTTTTTATACTTTTTTTCGTTTTCAATTATTTTTTCATTAATCAACACATAATAAAAGTACAATAAAATTCGTTACAATTTGAAGGTTAAAATATGATTGTTTTTAGATTTTTTCTAAACAAATTATACGACATTAATAATTTGTCGGACTAATTTTATTAAAAGCTAAAATATATAATAATCACTCGACGATCGTTGACTAGAGAGCCTTAACCCACCTGCAAGCCTAACTCCGCCACTGGGTGAGGTGGCATAACTACTGTTGCTAGGTGTTTGTGAATTCAAAGCTTGTTGTTTGCTTGGCATGTGATCGGTAATTGTGTTTGTTAGAGCTTTAAAAGTGGTTGTTTGAGTTGGTCCTTGAAGGCCTAAAGTTATCTAAGTATCATCTATATGTTACCGGAGCATTTTTTTTCATTATTAACTGCGCAAAGTTAACAATATATATAAAGATTAGGGATCAATATGTACCGAATTATTGGAAAGATTGATTTTCATAATTTAATAGTGACAAGTAAAATGCTTTCTATGATCTTTGAAACTAATTATCATTATTTTTTTTTTGTATTCTATCAAATTTTATGACGATAAAAAGACTACTTATAAAAAAAACCCAAATTTTGTTTTGGTTGATTAATGAACACTTTCTTTAATAGATTACGAAAGTCCCCCACAGAGTAAAATATGGTGGGGGTAGAAAAGAAAATGGCACCGACAATGGCCCACGGCGTGCTACGGAAAAGACAGAACCAAAAGCAATCCTTAAATTATCCAAAATTATGCACTTTACCTCATTCTTCTTTTTAATTCTAATACTAACCCAATCATACGACTACATCAAAAGTCAGTTTAAACTACATAAATTAGTAGCTAAGTGCTAGTTGTTGCTGTTTGTGAGAATAATTAAAATTAACGTTAATTAACATTTAAAAATGTAATTTGATGTCGAAAAAGTGCATATGTTAAACATTTTTACTATAGAAATTCACCAACTGTTATATCATTAACCATGTTCTGGTATATTTAATATATTTGCTTTTGTTCTTATTAATTTCTAAAAATTAAATTGAACAAAACTAAATTGATGTGAGTTAATATGAACTAAACTGAACGTATTTCAATATAAATTTATAATTGCATATAAATGAATCATGAAAAAGAACATGGTATTATTATTTAAAACATCAGGATATATGTTTATAATAATATACTTTCTGCAAATTAATTATTGACCACTGGAGTGGCCAATAATTATTTTGTCTGCATTTTAATTACAACCTAGCTACGACATCTTTGTGCTTTTTTTGGACTATGTAAGACATAATAAGAATTTCGAGTTGCACACCTTTTTTTTTTTTATTAATACACTAATCTATTTATAAGTGTTTGGTGTAGATTATTATACACTCAGTTGGAAATATCAGTTCCGCCCGTAAGCGGGTCAATCGGGTCAAAGGATCCAATCCAATTTAGTTATTTAAATTAAATTGAAAAATTATAGAATTTAATGAATTAATTACAAATAATTAAGAATTTAGGGATATAATGGTAATTAGCCAATTTCATTATATATATATATATATATATATATATATATATATATATATATATATATATATATATATATATATATATATATATATATAATGCACGG
>CATIWQ010169038.1:0-10919 GCA_949673415.1 Euphorbia schlechtendalii | reverse complement strand
GTAACATCCCATTTCATAACATCATATTTGCATTTTGATACATATGTTATATGTCATGAAATTTATTATATGGTATAATTATATATCATATATTGTTTTAGACATTAGTTTAAGTTATATAAAATACGAAATTAAATATGTAAAGAGATAGTTTCGGGATGTTATTTAGAGGAAAAATAATTATTGTTAGTTAAAATATTTTAGTATCATTTGGGATTGTTATTTATTAGAATTAGTATGGAATAAGTATGAGTATAATATAGTATAGTTATAAGTATTGGCATTTATACTTAATTATATAATGGAGGGGCAAAATGATAATTATACCAAGATTAGAAAGAGATAAGAAGAGATGAGGAGAGATTATGTTCAGAAAAAAAAAGAGAAAAACGCAGCCTTTGAAGAGCTTAGAGAAGAGAGGAAGAAGAAGAAGAAGAGGAAGAAGAGGAATTAGGAATTAGGTATGTTTTCGGTTTTGTAAGGTTATTTTCATAGTGTTAGAGATAGAATTTTGAGTTATGATACAAAGAAGAGTTGTAGCTTTGTATGTTAGGGTTCTTGGTGTAAAATTTGGGGATTTTTCAATAAGTGAATTTTGTTCTATAATTGATTTAATTCAAACTATCCAGAGCAGAATAGTCATAGAAGCAGATTGAGATTCAAACTGATGGTGCGGTTTTTATACTAATTGTAAAATTTTTAAAGTTTGATATGTTGTACCCTCACCTATCTAGTTTATTTTATAAAAATAATGAGTTCATTCTAAGCTTTGTACGAAAAGTTATGGTTGTTTTACTAAGAGTTGCTTAGGAGAAAGGGGACAGATTCAGGGTGTGAAAGATTGATTCACCGAAACTAGTATATTGATTGGATGATTCTGAAATTTTAGTATATTATACCTATATGTCTTAGAAAGAGGATGACTTTAGTTTCAGGACGTTTGGTTTAGTATTTTGAAAGTTATGAATTTTTAAGTAAGTTAAGGTCATTAGAAGATCAATTCTAAATTTTGCAGGGAAAAACTGATTTAGAGTGTGAAAGTAAAAATTCACTATAAATCGTACATAGGTTGAAAGATTTTGAAATTTTTAAATGTTATATAATTATGAGTTAAGAGTTAAATAAAACTGAAATTATAGTATTTGGATTAGTATTTCAAGAGATATGAATTTTAGAAGTTAGTAAGGTCATGAGAGTATAAAGTTATAATTGTAGGATAATTATTAAGAAAAAAGAAACTATCCATGGTATAAGAATATGATATAAGTTTGTATTTATTTATAGGAGCTCAAAATATTGAAAGTGCACCGAAGGAAGGTTCAAGTCACTTCCAAGGGAATTAGCTTTGTTAATTTGTGAGTATAAATATGAAATGAACTTGACATTGAATTTGCAAGTGAAATGTGTTTATTGCATTGATGTGTGATTTTGAAAGTGATATGAATTGATGATATGTGGTAATTAAATATATTTGGTATGAATTCATGATATGTGATATTCGAATATGTGTGATATGATAATTGATTGATTGTGAATTGTGAATTTGTATGCGTGTATATGTGTTGGTGAATTATTTCGATGAAATGGAATGAGTTCCATACTTGATGAAATTGATAAATGATTCTATATGATTTATGTACTTGCACAATGATCGAAGGAAATGAAAAAGGAAAAGTTGTGACATACTTTCCAAAATATTGCAATACATGTTTTGTTTTACATGAACCAAAAGGTCATGTTCTGTTTCACATGAACCGAAAAGTCATATTCTGTTTCACATGAACCGAAAGGTCATGTTCTGTTTTACATGAACCGAAAGGTCATGTTCTGTTATATGGATTGAAAGATCACCGAATTGTTTATAAGGCTGGCCAGCGAATCATTTGTTATCTGATATTTATTACATGTATCCCGGGGCAATAGTTTGGCTGGTAATGTCACAACAAATAATAAACGACTCATGCATTGATAAACAAGTCTAAATATCCATTGAATGTGTAAATATGTTATTGTATAAATTTGTGAAATTGTCAGTTCATTGAGTGTTTATATTCATTGAGCTGGCGACTCATTAAAATCGTTATATATTTTCAGTGTTTTGAAGCTGTAGATAAAGTTTGCACAAGAAGCTCACTACCTGTAGACATCATGGATTAAAGGTTGGCTGGCTGTGTTCCATTTCAAAATCTCTCTCCTCGCCAGTATAAGCATATAGAATTGATAAATGTTGGGATGTGAGATTTAGTATATATATGTTTGTTGTTATATAGACAAATGATCATAAGTATTAGCATGATATAAATATATGTATGATAACTTTTTGTTGATATAAGTTTAAAAAAAAATTATTACTACGATTAGTATTATATTCTTACAGTGTAAGGTAAGGGTTGTTTCAACAGCACATCGATGTCATCTGTTACTATCTGCGAAAGAAAGGAAAGCACTCACAGTAAATAAAAGCAACCTATAGTTTCACAACAACTGATATAAACTTCGATGGAAGGATTAATCATGCATACGATTTCATCCAAAAAATTACAGGCGAAGAGAATCTAATTGATGTTTTGGATTCTGGAGATACAATAGTGAATCAAATAACTAGACATGGGATCAAATGTGCAAGATGCAGGATAGATATTGAAAATGTGTTTTTTCCTATGAATATAATGAAATATAATTGGGTGTTATGAAGATTTGAGGTGAGGTCAAGGAAAATCTACATCTATGAGTCATTGATGAAGAGAACAAGCATAGAAGACACAACTACAATTGCTAAAAAATATGCAACTGTCATCCCATATTATATGCACGCATTCCACCTATTCATGCCAAACAAAGAACTGATGAGTCTGAAGCCATATGCAGAAGGAAATCCTCTATAGCCTCTGGAATTAGAAATGATCGATAATATTCCATAGCGAAAAACAAGGTACTTTTTATTTCACAAAATCAAAGTTCAATACTTAAAACACTGAAAATAAAAATCTAATGGCAATCATTGTAATTGAATTTCAGTGATTGTGGAGTGTTTGCAATGATTTACATTGAGTACTTGATAGAGAAAAGAGCATTCCCACAAAAGTTTAATGTATAAGCACTCAGAACAAGACTTACTTTCAGCTTGTCCAAACATGGGATGAACAAGCAAGAAAATAGCTTGGAGAGCGACGAGGAGTAGCAAAAGTCGTTGGAGCAAAAAATATAGCAGTGTTTTTAGTTTTGTTTGAATGATATGAAGTTAATAGATTACAATATCTGCAAATTTTAAATCTAGGTTGTGTGATTAATGGATTATGTAAGTGACGTATTTGGTTTAGGTTCATTTGACTTTTTCTTATTCAGGTTATGGAAGAATACAAAGAAAATTATCTTACAAAAAAAGAAATCTAGATTTTATAATGTTATACAGTGTATAAAATATGTATACTGTCAAACACATCAGACAAAAACAAATATACAATGTATAAAATGAGTATAATGTGAGAACACATTAAAACAAATATACAATGTATAAAATGTGAAAACACATTAAAACAAAACCTGATTTTCAAAAAATAACTTAAAACCACAAGTTCATAATAAAAAAAAATGCATATTTTAACAAAAAAAAATTGTATAACATGTGACATTAAACATTACTAGAAAAATTATACAATGTATAAAAGGTGTATAAAGTGTATATAAAGAGTATATAATGTGAATTACACCAACATGTCTTTAAAAAAATTAAGTCTGAACAAATGCAAACTAAAATGAATTAAAAATCATTCCTTAACACCGCTACAAGTCCTCCTATTGTGACCCGACTGTCCACAAGTACCACATTTAACTTTGGCCCTTGTTTTGCTCTCCAAATATGATCTAATTCTGTGCTTCCTTGGTCTACCCACCCTTATCTTTGCTTCCAGAGGAAGAATAATACGCTCACTAACTTCTGGAGGTGTATCCCATGAATTCCTTGAAGGGATAGGAAAAACAATGCCATCATATGTTGCTACATACTCTGCCTTAAAATAGTAAACAGAAGAATAAACATCACTACTCAAATGAAACTTCTTTATATACGCAAGAGCATGTGCGCAAGGAAGCTCATCTAGCTGAAACCTTTGGCAAGTGCATGTTTATTTAACCATATCAACAACGTATTTATTGCCACCCTCAGAAACTGCTACCAATTCATTGTTAGATGGAATAACCTACAAATAAACAAAATAATAACAACAAATTTCCCCCTAACATAAAAATTAAGAAAGAAAAAATCAGCAATATATGCAAAAAAGAAAAAAAAATAAGAATTATTAAGAAAAAACAGAAGTCACCTCAATTTTCGAAGCCAAGTCATATAAATTTAATAAAATTAGATGTTGCCTTGGAGATAGGGCTGAACGGGTTTGAATAGCAAGTTTCATGTGTCTATAAAACAGATCTTGAAGCATCCCTATCAAAAACTCTACCAAAGTAGTTATTGGCATAGATTGCTTCCATTATCATTGAATTAAGAGATTCAACGAGATTCGAAGTCATAGTGATAAACCTTTTCTTGGGAGAATACAACCTCGTCCACCTCTGAAAACCAACCTCCTTAAGATAACCTGGGATTTCTAGATTTATGTTAGCCAATTGAAACATATTGTCCTCAAAATCTTTCAAATTGTATGCTTCATAAGCAAGCTTGAAATACTTGGACATATCCTTGAGATTTGATTTAAATCTCGATTTTATGTTTTGAAGAAGATGATAAGTACAAACAACATGAGGAATGTCAGGAATGACATTTAACAAGCATTCTGAATGCTCTGGTGTCTATCAGAAATAATAATCATGCCCTCTCTCTCCTTAAACGCATCAATAAACTTTCTAAAAAACCAATCCCATGAAGAGTCATTCTCACCATCCACGATTGCAAAAGCTAGGGTCAAAATCATACCTAAAAAAATTAAAAACTCAAACATTACAAAAATATACAATGTATAACAGTTGTATAACATCATAAAAAAATTAGAAATTTACAAAGATACATACCATTAGCATCAAGAGAACTTGCAAAAATAAGTGTGCCACTATAGCAAGATTTCAAAAAAGTGGCATCTACAACAACGATGGGGGGAATGATCCCATCCCTTAATCAAAGCATGAATAGCAACAAAAAGATACAGAAACTTGTTCCCTTTCAATTCAAGAGAAACAACTGAACCAGGATTAGTCTACTGCACCATGTACAACAACCGAGGCAACTCTGAATATGCTTGTTTAGCAGAACCCCGAATCATATTCATAGCTATCTCTTTTGCTTGCCAAGCTTTCTGATAATTAATTTCAGTACCTAGTCTATCCCTCATATAAAAAACAATATCATTTGGAGTGTAAATACATTTATGACTTATAAATGGATTCTTGATAATCTTTGCCACAACAGATTTAGTAACTTGCCTCTTGTCGCTATTCCTAAGATCTATATTATAAGAATGATCTGCAGCAAGGTTCCTAATGATAAAACAACCAAAATTCCTCCTACATGATGTCTTCATATACCAAGTACAAGTGTCATCAATGTAACAAATCCAGAACTGTTTAGGACACGACTTCAAAACCATATATTGGAATTTATTCTTGATTGTATAAAAGGTCATCGCATCCTTCAAAGATTCCTTATTCCTAAAAACTTGATTAACCTCAAAATATTGAAAAACATAATGAGCAATACTAAAACCATCAGCCAAATCATTCTTAACACATTCAAACACATCGTCATGAATATCCATATCTTCCAACACTTTATCCCTAACATTTCTCAAATACAATGAATTATCATCATTAAGTGATGAGTCAAGCAAACGACAGTGTTCAACATCAAGTTCAGATGCAAAATTATCCACATTACTATCCAAAACTTCATCCACAACTGTAAAAAGAGATATTAAACAAGCTCGGAAACTAATATACAGTGTATAAAACAAGAAAAAGCAATAGATTGACAAAAATACCTGCATCGCAAATCACAACATCTCTAACAGTTGAACATATGCTGGAAAATCCATAGGATTACTAGTAGAATTCCTCATAAAAATAAAAGTGAAGAGACATGTCATTGAAAATTCGCAAAGGTGAAGAATAAGGAGACATCTTAAACTGGAAATTCAATTTACAATTCTCACCAGCAACCTCAATATTCTCAGAGATAATGCGTTCAAAATCAAGGAAAACAATAGATGTATCAAAAATCAAACCACAGGACTCATAATCAACGAAAATCAGATCATCTGTCCAAGATCCACCATGATAAATCAATACACCGATCTTCTCCATCATAAAAATTGAATGATAAACCTAAATTCGACACAAAAATTGCAAAAAAACCGAAGATAAGAAGCTAGATAACTAAGTGATTTACATAAAAAAATTCAAACGAAAATCGCAAAAACAATCGATAATTGGGGCAACAAAAATCGAAAACAACAAAAACTATATCAGAAACCTAAAGACGATAAGAACAATGAAATCAAAAAAGAAAAAAAGCAACGAACCTAAAGAAATTGAGAGAAAATCAGCAAAGACAATATTAGAGCATAATTCATTGAAGATCAGAGGTGGAGAGCTTGAGAGAGAGCTGGAAACAGAGCTGAACGTATAAACTAAATTAGAATCTAATTAAAAGGTAGAGTTAATATTAAATGCTGATTAGATTAAAAGTAATAAAATCTAATAATTTAAGGTATATGGTTAAATTTCCCTAAATTTAGACAAATTATGGGTCCATTGGTTGGACTTGTGAACTGAAGGGAATTGTCATCGAAAACATAACCGTGATTACCGGTTAAAATTTTCTCGAATTCAAATAGGATCTTCTCAAGAACCATTGATAAGGTTTCAATAGGATTTATTTCACAAATAAAACTTACTTGGAATATCTCTTTAAGAGACAGCAGTAGTAAAAGCTCTCAAGCGAAAGCTCTCTAATCTCAAGTGCATGAACTCCTCTCGAACCGGGACTTGTGCTAACTGAATGGACGAAGAACTCTCATAGAAAACTCCAAGAAAAAAAAATCCTAATTAACCATGGCTGGAAAAAAACGTGATTCACACCCTTATGACTGCCTCATATTCACATTTTTATTCCTACATGTTGGATTAGAATTAGGTTTCTTTGTTTTTTCTTTATTATTATTATTTTTCTATTTACACCCTAATTAGTCAATTAGGTTTGGGTTTAATTAAATCATGAATATGACCCAACAAATTTTAAATTTAATAATTAAACCTCATAGTTTAATTTCTTAAACAAATTTAATTGTCAACTTTCATAATTTACAAATTAACCCATAGACAAAATAAAGATTGAAATTTAATAAAATAAATTGTCACACTACAAATTTATTTAATTAACTAAACTTAATTAATTATTTATTTTATTATGCAATACTTTATGATCAAATTTATTCAATTAAATTATCATACAATTTTATCAACTTAATTTAATTTAATGAATAATATAAAAAAATAAATTATATTATACCATTAAATAAATAAATTTCTTGGAGTTATATAGATTATTCAATTACATTGACTTGACATGTCAATTAATTAATAATCAATTCTTCATCAAGTCTTGTAACATTGCATGTACAAGGAATCCCAGATCAGTAGTTCTAAGCGTACGATCCTTTGGGTATGTCCATATATTGGCAATGAGATTCACCCATAGACTGTAAGCTGATTCTAGCAAACCATTACAGCTCCTAATTGGGACAGAATACAGCCATCTATTAAAGATACTGAATCCAGTGGTTATCTCACAAAGTCCTTTGCCAACTGTCATCAATATGATGAACAAGAGGCATGGTGCTTGTCACCCCTTTTGCAGTTCATCGTATTTCTTGATCTAGAATAAAATGATAAAATAAGTCAGCGACTTATTGGACGTCCTTATCACTTTTATTCATCAAGTGGCCGGTGATTCATTTCGATTTATCAAATCGAATGGCAATCCTATCTCTTCAACACTACTACTAATGTGGCATGAAATATATCGAGCATACCCGTAATTGTAATCCAATATTTAAGGACCTGTTAGTAATATACTACAGCATACTCAACTCCACATCCGTAATAAGTTGAAATCAAGTCCGAGGACAACTGAGACCTACTCTGCAAATTATCTATGACATACAACTATGTGACTTTACTGTGTGGATCGGTCCAGCCCCATGTTTTCAACATGTGCGCCCATGTTCATGATCTACTTTACCAAGTGACATAGCAACTACATTGCTATAGATCATCCAACATACAAGTCTTTCGTTTCATTCATTCCCATGATTAAAACAGACTCGGGATATTTATGATTATCAATCAATGGATACTCTACTCATATTATAGCACAAGGTATAAATGCAGTAGATTATTGCCTTTATAATGTGACACTGCATGAACCAATGCCTGTAGAATTAGGGCACATCAATAATTCCAACATGAACGACCTTGTAAGTCTGGTTTGAGTCCAAAATCCAAAAGCTTAATCGAGCAATACTTGGATTGATATTTTCTACAAACAAAAATCCCAATGAAATCCAGCTTGGTTCACCAACAAGCAAGCCTAGTTTTTTTATTACAAAAAATAAAGATGTTATGCTACAATAAAAAAATTATAAACTGACGGAAATCTAGAATAGAAAACTGAGTTGCAATCTCAACGGGAAAACAGAAACGCAAAACTAGAATAGAAAACTAAAGGAAAACAAAGAAAACTTTGAAAAAATAAAGAAAGAAGCAAAAAGATTGGAAAAGCTAGAATCACGATAACAGAAGAGAAAACGAAGAACGATGAATAGAGAATGAGGTCCGAAGTAGCGAAATCAAAGAGAAATGGCAGAACGATGAACAAAGTATGATGAGGAAAATCACATAAAAGGAAAAAAGAGTTCAAAGTTAAAAATGAAGGAAAGAAATATTAATTCCCGCTTATTGCTAAAAAATTTAAATTTTATTCACATTTTTTTGTTCGCAAACTTTTTTATCTTTCTATAAATATTATATCTTAAATTCCACATTAATAGGTTAGAAGCTAGTTAGGCTCACAATTTGAAGCAATATACATGAAAATTAAAGAAAAGTCTAAATTACATGGCATGTATTTCTATGTACCAAAGAAAAAGGAATGAATCTTATTTGAAATTTTAATGTCTCACTTCAATTAATTTTTTTACTAATTACGTTTATTTAGACTTCATTTATTTTCTTTAATTGGTTGTATTTCTTATTTAAAAAATTTCCATTTTAATAAACTAATTTATATTTAATCTAATTTATTAATGTCATCTAATTTAGAATTAATATGTAAGACTACCGTTCCTAATTAGCATGAATTAGGACTTACATATCCTATACAAAGGCATTAGTATGTGAGTTCAAAAATTGGAAAGAGGGATCTCTTAATATATATCTAAAATAATTGAATTCATGGATTTAAATTTGAGTCCAACAAAACAAATTATGAAGAGGTTTGAGCAAAATTCTCACAAGAATATCAATAATAAGGTAAGCTTAGTTTGTTTCAACTTAAAACTTACACATCATGTTATAGACTATTACTACAAGAAATCAATTTTTTTGTGACAACCAATATTGTCACAAAAATGCAAAATGTTGTCACATTTAACTTTTATTGTTATTGATAAAATAACATAGTCATCACAAAATGGTCTACTCGTCACATATAATACATCAAAATGAACTATAATTACATGACAACTTAAAAAGTCGTCACAAATAGTTAATTATTTGTGACAATAATTTATTTGTGACAACTTTTATTGTAATGGAAAAGGAATCATAGTCGTCACAAATAGACTACTTGTCACATAATACATCCAAATTATTTAATCTACATGACAACTTTAAAGGTCGTCACATATATAATTACTTGAGATAATAAATCTTGTCACAAAAAAATTTAAATGTTGTCACACATGTATACATGTGACAAGAATTGTCGTCACAAAGATATCGTCGCTAATAAAATGGTTACAGATAATACTTTCAAATTTTTTGTCACAAAAGTTGCAATTTTCGTGACAATAAATTTTTGTCACGTGAACATTGAAAATTTGTAACTTTGGATTGAATGTAACTCAAATGTATAAATATTAATTTGAAAAAATAATAATTAAAGAAGAAATTTTCAATTAATTAAAAGAAAATTAACAGATGAACAAATTAGACTAAATGCATACATACTTAAAATTAATGCCTAAAAACATAGATGATAATAACGCACAAACAATTTACTCATTAAGACAAACAACTAAAACTAATAAGATATCCTAGTTGAAACAAAAATTCACTGGAAATGAGACATGGTATCTAATACAGTTCATAAATGAAAGCAATTATGTAATCCTAGAAATAATTATATTAAGATGATATGGCCTTGAGAGGTTTCGACAAACTTCCAGAAGCAAATGCAGCGGACCCGAACAAAACAAATTTGAAGGTAACAAAGAGAAAAGGATACACACATATGATGATCACATATGCATAAAATTATCACCACTTCAAATTCAATGAACATAGAAAAACATTGCTCAGCAAAAAATTAAGACATCGCAAATATGAAGCCAACAAATTTAAAAAGTCACAATCGTAGATATACAAACGTTCACAAAATGAAATGCTCTAATCCGAAAACTTACAGCACACCAAGAATAACAATTAGAAATTTTCGTTGCAAGTAATTTGCTTTCTATTGTACATTTGCTCCCACCACGTTAGTCCAGAGTGTATATATATTCCCTGATCAGCAGCAAATGGTGTTCCTTTCAATGATCAACCTAATAGATGATAAGAAGACAAATGGATTAGTCATGTCCATAAACATAAACAAGAAGTCCAACGAGCAAATTGAGATGAAAATGAAATTG
>CATIWQ010169035.1:0-29183 GCA_949673415.1 Euphorbia schlechtendalii | reverse complement strand
TATATTTAGGTTCTCTAATCTTTCATACCTATATTTACTCATTTTTCATTCTAATCCTTCTTTCCTAACCTTTACTTTAATATATTTTATTTTCTTTATTTTATATTCCTTTTCGATCTTTAGAACTAGTCCTTCCCTGTGAGATTGATATCTTTTAAAACTACATCGCAACTGTATACTTGCAGTTATCATCATTTTTCTATTTGATAAGAGGTACTGACAACACCTATACTTTTTCATGAACAAGTTTTTGCACCATTGATATATAGCCGAATCTTGTGAACAAACTATTAAACTTATCAGTAGAAAAGTGACGAACACATATACATCCCAACAAAATGGGACAGTTGAGAGAAAGCACAAACACCTTCTAAACACAGTAAGATCAATACTGTTTCAAGCTGGAATGCTAATAAAATACTGGGGAGAGGTTATCCTTCATGCCATTTATGTTATCAATGTCTTTCCAAGCAGAGTAATTAATTGGCAAACACCACACTTCCTTTTGTATGAAGTCCAAGCAGATTATAGCCAATACAAAGTGTTTGGCTGTCAATGTTTTTATCAAAGTAATGTGCCACATGGTGACAAATTCATGCCAAGAGTAGATTAAGCCATTTTCTAGGATTCTGTCCTGGCTAAAAGGGTTGGAAAGTAGCAAATCTAGATAAAGAACAAATCATTGTATCAAGAGATGTTATCTTTCAAGAATCAATTTTCCTTTCTTAATGAGTTGTGCTCTTGCTCGCACAAGCTAACATACTACTGGTGTTGATAAAGATTGGTTGGCACCAACAAAAGTTGGAATCATAGAAATCCAGACTATAATGTCTAATAGAAGAATTAAAAGGACAACTTGGCTAGATGATTATATTACTAATGCAATTGCAGTACTAGTAACACATACTGCCTTCATAAGCAACATTAATACCACTATGGAACCTTCAAGCTTCATAGAGGTAGATAAGGATCCCAGGTGGAAAAAGGCTATGGCAATAGAACTTGATTCCTTGGAGAAAAATAACACATGGCAATTAACATTGTTGCCACCTGGAAAAAAGGCCATAACATCAAAATTGGTCTACAAGATTAAGTATACACCTTCAGGGGAGATAGACAAGTCCAAAGAAGGATTAGTTGCCAAGGGTTATAACCAAAAGTATGGGTTGATTTTCATGAAAGATTCAGCCTAGTGGCTCAGTAGTAACTGTCAGAACAATCATTACATTGACAACTGCAAATAGATGGGAGTTACACCAAATAGATATTAGCAATGCCTATCTACATAGCTATCTTGATGAAGATATCTATCTCAAACCTCCACTAGAATACAACAAAGTATAGCAAATCAAGTTTGCAAACTTGATAAATCACTATATGGGCTTAAACAAGCTCACAGATAATGGCATAGGGAGCTTTCAACTAAGTTGTTGTCCAATAGCTTCAAGAGGTCATAGAATGATCACTGGCTCTTCACAAAAGAAACATCACAATCATTTTTTCTTTTTGGTGATCTACATTAATGATATTCTGATAAGTGGAACAAGCAAGGATGAGATTGCAGCAGTCAAAGCATATCTCCATTCTATGTTCACTATCAAGGATATGGGTCATGCTTCCTACTTCCTTGGTTTGGAGTTTTCCAGAACTGACATAGGAATCTCTATATCCTAGTCTAAGTATGGTAAGGATATCATAAGGGATGCAGGATTGAGTGAAGCTAGTGATGTATCTAGCCCTCTGCAATATGGCATAGATTTAAAATAGAATGGTACACAAATGGCTAATCCAGAGGAGTATAGAAGAATTGTTGGTAGGGTTCTCTATTTAGGCTTTACAAGGCCTGACTTGGCCAATGCAACACAGCAGCTAAGCTAGTTCATGCAACAACCTTGCTTCACCACCAACAAGCTGCAAAGCACATCCTCAAGTGTTAAACATGATGTATGCCCTAAGGGTAATTAGGGTGATACATCTAAATTAGTTATAATGTACAAACAGTTTCGTATTATTATTAACAATAATGGCATATTTGTTGTTTATCAATGCTTTTGTTTAATTTATGTATCTCGTTGGTATCATATATATGTGGTATTATATATATATACGTATTGATAAGATAAAGTCTGTGACTACTTCATAATGTAAAAGTGCAAGGACATAGTGGGAGCTATGTGGTGTGAGAACTACACATACATGTTACTATGAATAATCTAAATATCCCTATTCTTAGTTTCATTGAGAATGGAATCAATGAAGCAGACAGACTAGCATGTGTAAGCTTACTCCTTGGATACGATCCAAGTAGCCGATCTCATGAGCTGAAGGTGGTACCTTGAGTTAACACATGAATGTATTCAAGTAATATATTGGAGATCGCTATAAGACATACACTCGAAAATAACTATATCCATGTGTTGGTGTCATGTCTTATTGTAGTAGCAGTAGAAGTATAGTCAAACGTGAGATACTGGTTACCTTATGTAGTAGTTGTTATACTTTGATACGAGTGATTACAGGTATAGTGATGATCACATGTTGGTAATCCGAGTAGTCAACATGGGATCCATCGCTCTTCATATAGTGATATAAAGGGAGATATACCTTAAGGCCTCTTATTGAAGAGATACACTCATAAACCTTTTATCAGAGTATAAGATTGATAGAATGGGTTTCCAGTCAATCTTGATACATTATGGCAAGTGGTGTTCCTCGTAAACAAGTCTAATTCCAAGATAGCTATAGCTATTACATGAGCTAACACTTAATCTGAGCTCAATAAACTAGATTGGTACTTAACCTGATAGAAGGAGTGCATTGTATTGGTTACTACGGTAGAACCGGATCAAGTCACAGGCACGTAACTTTCCAAGTATTAGGGGATCATACGCCTTTGTTAGATAGCCCATTTGATCGCCAAAAGTTATCGCGTTCCATATCGATTTGGAACACTAACCCTAAAGGTTCCCGGATGAAAAGCCATGTTTAGGTTAACCTTTAGCGGCTCTATACTTTAGGATCTATGAGGTCACACACTTTGGGTATTTACCAGACTAAGTAAAGAGCCTATAGATTGGGTCTATGCCGAGAATATTAAGGTTGTCGAATTCATTGGAAAAATTATTAATTGGTTGGACCAAATTAATAATTAAAATGATTAAAGGAGAAAATTGGGAAAATTGCACGAAGCGGAGCAAGGGAATTTTTCCCATTACGAGTGGGTACCAAACGAACACGGGGTTGTTTAGAGCGTGGCCTACATGGCTACCCCGCAAGTTGAAAAGCGCACAGGCTAAACACGCACGCTAGCATGCAGCAGGCCTGTAAGAGCTACCCATGGTAGCGCTTTCATAGACCTAAGGTGCAGCCATACGTGCGTGCACTCGCAAGCTTGGCTTATGGCACAAGGCAAGCCCTAAAGAGGTGCGGGTCAGCCTGTGGGTCCTAGGGATCTGTGCAGCTAACCTTGTTTTGTGGGATGGGATTTTTCCCATTCCACATTGTTATATGAGGGGAGTTTTTCACTCCCCTCTCCCTATAAATAGGCCTCCCCTTGATAAGTGTATAATTACACTTATTATCATTATAATTTTACACACTAAACACTATATTGTAATTCATTTTTATACTTCATATAAAAGATTTCACGTGGTATGTAGTTGTTTTTTATGCAAATGCAGATACTAGGTAAATCTTGGGAGTAAAAAGAACTAAAATGGAATTCTATGAAAAAAGAGTGAAAAAGATGCAAAATGATGTGTGGAACTTGAAGATTTGGCTTAGAATTGAAGTTGTCAAAGATCAGTGAAGTTACAAGGAGATTTCTGATGAAAACTCAATTCACGGTCACGACAATACCTTGCGATCGTGACCTGTTCACTTCAGAAATAGAAATCTGCCAATCAAAGGTTCATGGTTGCAAATCACATATCACGATCGCTACATGGAAGGTTTTCTGGTATTATCTTCTTAACTACCAACTACCAGATAAGCATGATCAACCACCATCAACCACCATCAACTGCCAACAAAAAGACACTTATCAAGAGTCAACCAATCATGAAAAGGTGCCTATCCATTGTGGATTGAATCAAAGGCTCTCAACCAATCACATTGAAGATATGCAATCTTTTACCAATGGATGTGACTCTTAGTTTGGATAGACGCAACCTTCAAACTCTATAAATAAGGCTTCATTTCCTCACAAATTTCATGGGATTTAGGTGGCATTCAAGAAGTGAAGCACCAGAGTGCAAAAGGTGGCATTAGAATTAGAAAAAGTGAGAGATATAATGTGTGTGTGTAGTTAGAATCGCTGCGTTCCAAAGTGTTATCGAGAAAATGTTTTAAGTGATTCGAATCCTTGTTTCGATCACTAGATTTCTCTACGTATTCAAGCGATTGTTGTATAAGTGTACTTGTAAATCACTTATCAATAAAAGTTTCGTTCTTCAATATTCGTTTGTTCGATATTCGCAAAGAATAGCATCTTAGCGGAGGTTCTGTACGGGCCGAGATCGAATTCAAAGCAGACGTAGGAATTGCGGGAATCTACGACTCCCATTAAAGAGTGGATACGGTTTGATCAACTTTAGTTTTCACTTGCATACCTTACAACTTTGCTTTGCTTTCGACTTATACTTTTTATTTTGAAGTTTATGATATGTCTATGTGTCATATTACGTATTTCGTGCTAAGTCTTTTATGTTAATCAAGTTATATACGTTGGCGTTAATTTTAAGAGTAGTTTCGGGGTTAACAATATTGTGTATAATCACTGAATCTGTGATATAACTCTGTTTAGTGAGCGAACATTTTTGGAATGGTAACTTGCTAAATGTGGTTATGTGAGAGCAACACGTACTAAGCATAGTATTGATGTTATCCAGGTTTATATAATAGTCTTATCTCGTTTGCGCTAGGTTTAGAAAAGTTATTTAATGTGTTGCTCTGCGGCGAATTATTGAACATCTGAGTGTGTTGAACCGGTTTGTTATATTAGTCTAGTGTGTCGTAACATCTTCGTTGATCTTGCATTTTTTCTCTACTATACTTGTTCATAGTGAAAATCTATTTATTTAGAGTCTTTAATCTTGCATACCTCTATTTACTCATTCTTCATTCTAACCCTCCTATCCAAAAATATCAATACATAATATTTTCTTTATCCTTTTTCCCTATTTGATCTTTAGAACTAGTCCTTCCCTGTGGGATCGATATCTTTTAAAACTACATCGCAACTGTATACTTGCAGTTATCATCATTTTTCTATTTGATAAGAGGTACTGACAACACCTATATTTTTTTGTGAACAAGTTTTTAACACCATTGATATATAGTTTAATCTTGAGAACAAACTATTAAACTTATCAGTAGAAAAGTGGCGAACAACGCTATGATTGAATGTAATGGTTGGAAATGGCGTTTGACGGGATTTTATGGGAACCCAGAAAGGAATTTACTTTGCTTATCTTGGGATCTATTAAAGCGGTTGGCTTCATCGGGAAGTGATGCATGGATGGTGATGGGGGGTTTTAATGAAATTCTCGATGCAAGAGAGAAGTAAGGAGGTCTTGGCCCATGCTTGGCTGGTATTGCAAAGTTTCAGGAGACTATTAAGATATGCAACTTATGTGATATGGGTTACCGTGGTTACCCCTTTACTTGGAAGAGATCCCGTAATGGTGAAATTATTCTAAAGGAGCACTTAGATAGAGGCCTTGCAAATCTGAAATGGTTTCAAGACTTCCCCAATCACTTTATTCGGTACTTAAGTATGACTACGAGTAACCATAATGCACTCCTTTTGAAGTAGAATGTTTTTTTGTCTGCTGTTGGCCACTCATTTCGATTCAATAAGAGTGGAAAAGGCAGCCAGGTTATGTTGAGATAATTGATGAAGTCTAGAAATTAGATGCGGGACTTCGACTCGAAAATAAGCTGTCCACGATTGCTGCCAAATTGCAGGTTTTGCGGGTTGAACATCGAGACCAATTTCAAAAGCATATGACCGAAGCTAAGGAGAAAATCAAGAACTTCCGGCATAATGGGAGCACCTCGGAGCATGAGTACTTTGAGGCATCAAGATTTTTAGCTTCCTTGTACCATTATAGAGAAGTTTATTGGAAGCAACACTCAAATGTGAATTGGGTTCAAAATGGAGATAGAAATACCTGCTTTTTTCATTCGTACGCCTCAAGTAGAAGAAAGAAAAATTGTATTGACTTCTTGATTGATGATGACAGGTCTCGAATAGAGTGGTGTTCAGGTTTGGAGGAGCACATTAGCGAGTTCTATCAAAGGCTTTTCACGAGTACGGATGGTTTGGATCTCTCGGTAGTCGACTTGATTAAAGGCCGAATCTCCCAAGGCCAAAATGATGAGCTTTTCCATGACCTCACCAAGGAGGCAGTTAGAGCTGGCATTTTCGCTATGCACCCCGACAAATCCCCGGGACCAGATGGCTTTAATCCAGGTTTTTATCAGTTCTTTTGGAACTCTATTGGTGATGATATTTTTCTATGCCTTTGTGATGTGTTACGGAATTGTTGCATGCCTAATTTTTTACACCTAACGAACATTGTGTTAATCCTAAAGTCATCAAAACCTACCCGCATAAGTGGGTTTCGGCCTATAGCCCTTTGCAATGTCTTGTACTGCATTTTGTCTAAGATTCTCGCAAATAGGTTGAAATGTGTTTTGAATGATGTTGTGTCGGAGTCCCAAAGTGCCTTTTTACCGGGTAGATTAATCACGGATAATGTTATGATTGCTTATGAAATTGGCCTTCACATTCAGAGGAAAACTAGTGGTAGAAAGGGGGTTGTTTCCCTGAAACTTGATATGGTTAAAGCCTATGATAGAATTAAATGGATGTATGTACGTGCTTTTTTAACTCATATGGGCTTCTTCGATGTGTGGGTAAATTGGATGATCATGTGTATTTCTTCTACACGTTACTCATTTGTCTCTAGTGGTCGCTAGTTTGGTAGTATTGTCCCTTAGCAGGGCTTGAGACAGGGGGATCCACTCTCCCCTTACCTTTTTATTTTATGTGTCGAGGGCCTTTATGTGGCTTTATCTGACTTGGAGAATAAAGGTCTTATTCACCGATGTAAGGTGGCCAACTTCGTACCCTCTATATCATATCTATTTTTTTTGCTGATGGCAGCTATCTTTTTTTCCGATCGTCCTTAGAAGAATGCACTCATATTAAGAACTGTCTGAGTCAGTAAGAGAGTGCTTCAGGTCAAAAGGTGAACTTCCAAAAATCTTCTGTGGCCTTTAGCAGTAATGTTAATGCCACAGATCGTGAGGAAATATGTGCTTTCTTCTCGGTTCCTCCAACTGCTCGTACCTCGAAGTACCTGGGTATGCCTATGAATGTGGATAGGAGTAAAACTAGTTTGTTTGGTTTTATAAAGGATCAGATTTGGAAGAAAGTTAGTTCTTGGAGGTCCAAATGTTTGAGTTGGGGAGGGAGGGAAGTTATAATCAAATCAATTTTATTATTTATTCAGACTTACATTATGTCGCTCTTCCGTATTCCCCAAAATTTGATTGAAGCTATTCATAAACTCTTAAATTCCTTTCGGTGGGCTTCAAATAATGGAGATAGGAGAGGAATAAGATGGAAGAAGTGGGAGTTATTGTGTCGGCCTAAATCTCACGGGGGAATGGGTTTTAGACATTTGGGGAATTTTAATACGGCCTTATATTGAGAAAACAAATTTGGAGATTCCTTCTTTACCCAAACTCTTTTGTGTGTCAGATTTTTCAAGCGAGATGCTTTAGAAATGGTTCGGTCCTTATTGCCGGCCTTTCAACCTATCTGAGTTACATTTGGTGAAGTATTCATTCGAGCTTAGAGCTTGTGCGTTCCCATGTTAGGTGACGGGTTGGTGATGGCACCAAAATTCCAATCTTGGTTCATGCGTGGGTTAATCATGTAGACCGAATCCTTTTAGAGAGTCAGGGAAACTATGATCTTTTCAAATGAGAAAGTTTCTTGGTTGATTAACAATGGTTCTTGGAACTTAGATAGAATCAATAATGTTTTTGATGCAAGAGAATCGGAGATTATTATCAATACTCCTCTTCCCACCTTACCTTGAGTCGATGCTCCTTTTTTTCCCCATGAAGCTTCTGGTAGGTACTCGGTTAAGAGTGCTTATCTATCCTCCTTTTCATCTTGAGTTTTTCATGAGCATGTTGTTGATTTCCCTTGGAACAAGCTTTGGAAATTAAATTTGCCCCCTAAGATTAAGATTTTCCTTTCGAGATTGGTTAGTATGAGTCTACCCGTTCAGTTGAGAATTTCCCATCGATGCAATTCGGTTGAGCACATCTGCTCATTATGTCTCCTTACAACCGAATCGGAATCACATTTGTTTTTACATTGTAATCTTGCAAGAATGGTTTGGCCTTTGTTTAATCCCTTAACATGTATGTCCCCGGAGGTTGATATCATACACTTTGTTTGTGATTTGTTGAGTAATAACAACTTGGATTTTATACAATAGGTCATTTTCATATTTTGGGCCATTTGGGACACTCGAAACAAAGTCATTTGGAGGAATATTGTATCGCGCCCCAGCTTGCTGCCATCCATCGATATGCCTCGGTTTTCCAACAGTAGTGGTGTTCCATTGTGGAAAGCCATCAACGTGCTGGTGGTGGTACTCAACAGCAGCTCAGGCAGGGAGGAAGCAACCCTAACTCAAACAGTACCATCAACCCCAGCACGTGGCAACCTCCCTTTGTGCCGTTTGTCAAATGTAACATGGATGCATCCCTCTTCACGGAAGCGAATACTATCGGCTTTGGCTTTGTTGTACGAAATGCTGGTGGGACTTTCATTGGAGCAAAATCAGGCTGTTTGACACTGAATGTATCCATTTTGGAGGCAAAAGCTCTTTCGGTACGGGAGGCTTTATATTGGCTAAAGAAAATCGACTTCTCTCATGTTATCGTCGAATTTGACTATGGAAATTTATATGAGGCCTTTACTTCTTCGGAGTTGGGTGTTTCTTATTTTTATTCTATTATTGAGGACTGTAAAGCGATAGCGCAAACTTTTACTTCGTGCCTTTATAGTTGTGTGCCTAGAAGTATTAATTTGTTGGCTCATACTTTGGCTAGGAATGTTCACATGAACTCTTCAGAGGGAGAGTGGATGTCTGAACCCCCAGATTGTATCGCTTCTCTATTATATTAATGCAAATCCCTTTCCTAAAAAAAATTGATGATTTGATCCAAACTAGTTGTTAAAATGATTAATCAATTTAATGCGGATTGCAAGAAAGAGACGAGCTCAATCCAGATTAAATGAGAGATATTTAAATATTGAAAATGTCAGTTTTGTCCTTAGCTTCTTAAAGAAGCCAAATTGTAAAAATTAATAGGATAAATTTCAAAAAAAAGTACAACGTGGTATCGGTCATTTTGAAAATGGTGCTTGTGGTATTTCGGGTCTCAAAAAGGGGTCTCGAATCGTTATCAAAACAAGGAATCTTTTTAACACCATCAATTTTACTAACATGGCAAGGGGCATTTTTGTAAAATCATACTTAATTTAATTTAATTTTTTTCTTTTTTTCTTTTCTTTTATTTTCTTTTCTTCATCATCTATTCTGTTCTTCATCTTTTCTATTATGTTCTTCCTATTCATCCTATCACTAGCAGCATCACCGTCAAAGTTGAAGAAAACCCATATGACACCTTTTTCTCAAACCTAGCAGCAGCTTTAGCAGTTCCCATGAAAACCCATTTCAAATTTTGAATATTTTCTAGGGTTTATTCAATTTGGGGATTCAATTGAAAAATCTTATTCCACACTTGTAGCGGTGGCCAGGCCTATGAGTGATGCGAGGAAAATGGCTCGCCAGAATTGTTGCTAGAAATTGAAACAAGAACATAGAATCAGAGGAACTAAGGGAAGAGGAGAAGCAGAAATCGGGAGGTAGAAATCGAGCAAAGAACATTCAATTCAAGCAGGTCCGCGAGTCTTTACGAGATTCTCCGTATCAATCAAATGACATCGTGGATGGAAATCAAGATGACATATCGACACCTGGCAAAACTCTTGATAGTTATATTATGCAGTATAATATAATAAGTTAATGTATGTGTTAATATATTTGTTTATGTATTAGGGCTCTCTTTGTAATTATGTAAAAACCCAAGTTATATAAATACACAACTCTCTACCTCACATTCGTAGAGATTCCGAAACATACATACGCCTTACATGGTATCAGCAACCCTAGGCTAGCCACCGCTGATTGCCACCACTTCTTCTCCTTCTTGACAGTTTCTTTCCCCGAACTCTAATCATGGCCACCAATGGGAGTCAAAGTGATGCAATCTCCACCACTATTACCGCAACAGCTACCACAGAGACAGCTACAATTCCCTCATAGTTGCACCAGCTCCCTGTCAAACTAAACTCGTCTAACTATGTTCTTTCGAGAAAACTCATCAGCACCATGATTGCTGGTTACGGGCTGTATGCCCACATCGATGGTAGCCTAATCGCACTAGCAAAGATGCTAGCCAATGAGCAGCCAAACCCTGCTTATGTGACATGGTTTCGCCAAGATAGATAGGTGATATCTTGGATTTTCAGCTCTATCTAACCTTCCTTACTACTGTAAATTATTGGTGTAACTACAGCTCGTGTAGTATGGTTGAAGTTAGAACAAACCTATGTCGTGGTTTTAAGGCCCAGATTAGGGAGCTCAAGCAGTAGCTCCATTCAATCGTGAACTTGCAAAGTGAGAGTGTCGGTGAGTATATGCATCGAGCTAAGTCAATTTCAGACCGCTTAGCTGCGCTACAAAATCCCATCATCGAAGAGGATCTTGTTGACACAATCCTGGATGGGATACGAGGGCTGTTACGTGATGTTTGTTGTACATTTGCTGCATGTACAATTGGATTCGATGGCCTTCTTGGTATGTTGTTGACTAAGGAACACCACTTATAGCGAGAAAGAGTGATCCTTGATGATGTAAACAGCCCCATGGCTCACTATACGATGTGAACTAATTCAGGGGGACCTTGGGGATGCGGTAGAGGTCGCAGGCAATAGCAATAATTTCATGATACACAACAGCCACGATGACAGCTCCAAACGTATTCCAACCCTCAACATAATGGGGGGTATAGATCAGATCGATAAACGGTTCAAGCACCGCTAGACGTCTCAACTTTTCGCTGCCATAATTGCTAAGGACACATGCATATCGCTACACAATGCCCAACATCGAAAATAGTCCCACACCGAAATTCACCACTATCATCCCATCACACAACCGTAAACAAAATTGAAACACCATGGCTAATGGATAGTGGAGCAACTATCATATAGCTACGGACTTGGGACATCTCAACATCCATTCAAAATACTCGGGTCTAGAAGAAGTCACTCTAAGTAAAAGTTCTTCCCTTTCAATTAAACACATTGGGTCCTCAATTATTTCAACGTCGCCCAAGTCATTACAATTGTCAAATATCTTACACGTACCTAACTCGAGCTTGAATTTAATTTCTATTAGTGTACTAACAAACTCTAATGATGTTTCTGTTGAGGTTTTTTGATAAATTTTTTTGTTGTGAAGTACCTCAATTCCAAACAGGTGATTCTCAAAGGCTTGAATAAAAACAGCCTTTACACTCTTCTGCCATGCGTTAGTTTACCAGTCCACTGTCATCTTACCTCTCTATCCACTTGGCATGAGCGACTTGGCAATCCAGCTGCTCTAGTTTTTAGTCGTATTTTACATAGTCAGCAAATCAAAATTGAGTCCAATAAAGGAGTTTCAAACTCCATTTGTTCTAGTTGTGCTGTTAGCAAGAGTCATAAGTTACCTTTTTCTTTGTTTGAGTCTATTGTGTATGAACCTCTTGAGATGATTTATTCTGATTTATGGGGACCTTCGTCAATTCAATCTTATGATGGTTTTTCTTATTTCCTTTTTGTTATGATGCTTACAGTAAATACAGTTGGATTTACTGTTTGCGTTATAAGTCTAAGGTACAAAGTACATTCATTAAATTTCGTTCAGTGGTTGAAAAATATTTTGGATGCCTGATTAAAGTTTTACATTTCGATGGTGGCGGTGAATATATTACTATACGAAAATATTTTTTAGAATACGGTATTCACCATCGCATGTCTTGTCCTCATACTCCAGAACAAAATGGGTCTGCCGAGCGTAAGCACCATCATATTGTTGAAACAGGTTTAGCATTGTTGCATCGTGCTAATTTACCCATGAAATTCTGGACTATTGCTTTTGATACTGCTACACATCTCATCAATCGTATACCATCACATTCTCTTGACAATTTGTCACTTTATGCAAAATTATTCATGTCTAGTCCAAATTACACTATCCTACATGTCTTTGATTGCCTATGCTATCCTTGGTTGCATCCTTATAGCTCGAATAAGTTATTTTTTTCATTCTCGTAAGTTTGTCTTCTTGAGTTATAGCAAAATTCATAAAGGCTACCGATGCTATGATCCTATTTCCATGAAATTTTATGTCTTACGTCACAATCTTTTTTTATGGACAGGTGTTTCCTTTTTTGGAACTAAATGGTGGAGTGGCTCCACTGCCGAACCGACCACAATATCTTAGCCAATTATAACCATTCAGCCCATCACTACACCACCGACCACCATGAGCTCCCAAATTCCAGCCGACACAGCAACTCAGCCCCAACATAAACCAAATTCACTAGCGCCCATTGCAAAAAATTTTGGTAAACCTATACAACAAACAAATCAACCATCCAACCCGAACGCACAACCACAAGTCCCCAAAGTAAAAACACCAAAAACAACAGACCCTCCTATCTCTTTAGTGGTCGATTTCCAATATTACAATCAACCTCTCAAAGTTACTAAACCACCAAAGCCTCCACCACCCTTAAAAACCATGCGAATCCGTCAGGCTTCGAGTTCACTACCTAAATCGAAAACTTACAATGCTGTAGTTGTCCCTTCAACCCCGACATGCTATACAGAGGTAGCGAAATACAATTATTGGCGTCAAGCGATGATTGATGAATATAATGCCCTCATTGTTAACAGAACTTAGGAATTAGTTCCGCCAGCTCAAGTGACAAATGTTGTGGGATGTAAGTGGGTATATAAGACAAAGTTAAACCCCAATGGCAGCATTGAACGTTATAAAGCGCGACTTGTGGTAAAGGGATTTCACCAAAGACCTGGCCTTAATTTCCATGACATATTCAACCCGGTAGTAAAGTCTGCAATAATTCGACTCATGATGTCTCTAGCTATGACCTTCAATTGGTCTATCACTCACTTGGATGTGTCCATTTCCTTTTTACATGGTGATCTTAATGAACCGGTGTTCATGACTCAACCAATCAGCTTTGTGGACAAGGAAAAGACTTCCTTCGTGTGTCGGCTACGTAAGTTGATTTATGGTCTAAAGTAATCACCGTGAATGTGGCATCGATGTCTTAATACAATTTTACTTGAATTTAGATTTGTGGCATCCAAGGTAGATGTATCACTGTATCATTGGAAAAATGGAGCAACGAGGATGTTTTACCTAATTTATGTGGATGACATATTAGTCTTAGGCAATGATTCTAAAGCTGAGGCTGACTTGGTACGATTCCTCCAAACTAGATTTACAATTAAAAATTTAGGCCCAACAAAATACTTTCTTGGGATTGAGATATCTCGCAACCAAAATCGCATGGTTCTCAATCAACATAAGTACGCTTAGGATATATTGGAATGAGCAGTGATGGCCGAATCAAAGGGTGTTTCAACTCTGGCAAGCCCATCAATTCGGTTGCAAGCTAGCGCTAGTTAGCCCTTTTCTGATGTCACACTTTATCGGAGCTTGGTGGGGGGTCTTCAATACCTCACTATTACACATCCGAACATTGCCTTCTCTATCCATAAGGTGGCCCACTTTATGCACACGTCGATGTAACAACATTATCAAGCTCTCAAACGTATTGTCCGCTACGTTCAAGTAACATCGAACCACGACCTAAGGTATTCGGGATAATAATCAATCACTCTTAATGGCTTTTTGAACTCGGATTGGGTTGGGGACCTGGATGATAGGAGGTTGGTAACTGGTTTTGCAATTTAACATGGAACAAACCTTGTCTCTTGGGCTGCCCGAAAGCAAAAGACGGTGTCTAGGTCCTCTACGGAGGCTGAGTATCAAGCACTGGCAGCAGCAACATTAGAATTGTCATGGTTAGGGATGCTTCTACATGATATCTACGTCCCACTACAGTCTACCCCGGTGCTTTGGTATGACAATTTAGGCGCGACATATTTAACGGTAAACCCGATAATTCACAATCGAACGAAGCACCTTGAGTTAGACTTCCATTTTGTTCGTGAACGAGTGGCGAACAAGCAGTTAGTGGTGCGTTACATTTCGATGGATGATCAAGTAGAGACATTTTTACCAAACCGTTGTCACACACCCGGTTCGAAATTCTACGAGACAAGTTGGCCGTGTGTGCTAACTCGGCTCAACTTGTGGGGGGATGATAGTTATATTATGCAATATAATATTATTAGTTAATGTATGTGTTAATATATTTATTTATGTAGTTAGGGCTCTCTTTGTAATTATGTAAAAACCCTAGTTATATAAATACACAACTATCTACCTCACATCTGTAGAGATTCCTAAACATATATACGGCTTACAACTCTACCACCCCGAAGCAATCCACGAGGAAGCCAAATCGAAAAGCCGAGAATTCATTCAGATCACGATGCTTATGAAACACTATCGGATACAACAACTAGAGCGCTCTACAATTTATCGCTTGTAACGACGAGCAATTGCTACGGGAAACAGATGAAACCCACCCGTTACTTGAGATTCAGCAAAATAATGGAAAAGATGAAACCCACTACTTGTCTAATTAAGACAAAAAAAACCTTCCATTTGTTTAATTAAGGAAGAAAAGAAAAGAAATTTTGAGGTGATAGAAAGATGAAAAGAAAAGAAGAGAGTTTCTGAGATGAAAGCGTAGAGAAGAGAAAAAGAAAGAGAAAGAGAAAGAAAAGAAAAAGAAAAAGAATTAAAGTGCAGAGAAAGAGAAAGAGAAGAAAAAGAAAAAGAATTAAATTAAATTAGGTTAAGTATGATTTTATGAAAATGCCCCTTGCCACGTTAGCAAAACGGATGGTGTTAAAAAAATTTCTTATTTTAATAACGGTTCGAAACTTCAGACCCCCTTTTGAGATCCGATATACCACAAGCACCATTTTGAAAATGATCGATACCAAAAGGTAATTTTTTGAACTTTACCCTGATTAATAATAGGAAAAAGATTTTTTAAACTAAACACTTAACTACAATTTAAAGTTTCATATTTCTTACAATCATAAAAGATGGTAAAATTGTATCATCGAAAAAAAAACAGATGTCCCTTATTTTGTTGTCCAAAATTCATGATACACAATAGTTTATAGGAAAGAAAAAGTGCAAACTAATAGAGAGAATATGAAAAAAAATTATAAAAATAGAAAAAAAGTTTAAATAATTGAAGGTAAGAAAATATTAAATCTTCAATATCATGTGATATTAATAATAATATATTCTTAAAAACATTCATGATTAATCATATATCTGATTGTAAATGAGATTTTCAAAATTAAAATAATATAAAAAAAGTTATTGCTAAACAATTCTCTTCCATTATCGAAATATTATATAACTAGTGATTTAATATTTTATTTGATTGTTTATTTATAGTATATTATTCAAACATTTAATGTGATGCATCGACATATTAGAAAGTTATTTTTATTTAAATAACTATTTTAACTTGTTTAAAAGAAAATTAATTAAATTAAACATTCATTGAAAATGCTCTCATGAAGACCAAATCAAGGATGCAAAATTTTTTTTCTTTATTTTCAATTCATATCTTTCACTATATAAAATGAAAGCTTTGAATTAACGAACTTTCCTCTAGAATTAACGAACTTTACTCTAGAGAATAATTCTGTATTAACTTGTCTTCAAAGGAATAGGGTGGGGGGCCGGACCCAGATACGTGTAGTGTCTGCGGAGTGATTAAAGGAAAAGCAAAAGCAGTCCACTCCACCTTTCGTTATCCAAATTAAAGCAATAGAAGCGCGTTTTTGACGAATTCTAAGGACCAAGTCGACCACAAAACCAGAGTCTATTATCCTCACAATTAAGATACATAATAATTATAAGTATTTATTTACTCATCTCCTTGTAATAAGTGAACTACAACTTCTGAAAGATGAGATCATCAATGTCTGCTTATCAATCGAAGATTGAGCAACCGTTACTTGTTTTGTTGCTACTGGTTTTGTTGGTTGCAGTTCATAGTGTTACATACACAAACACTACAAATGAACAAAATTGCTGCGAGGAATCAGATCCGTGCCCAATGCCTTCTCCTAATATTGTTTATGGTGAAAATATTGTTTATAAATCTTTGGGGAAGCAGGCATTTTGCAATGAAAGTATTTATGGGAATTGTGTAGCCGTTCGACCAAAGAATCGGCCGTCTTATTGTACCTACTACACAAGATGCAGATCAGCTATCAAATAGTCTATACTTACTCTACTCCTTTCAGGTTTCAATTCCCAAACCATCCATGTTGCTATTTGGCCTTATGTTGGCTCAGATGTAAACCATTTTGGAGCCATATTTATAGATACTGGCTTGTGTTCTTTAAGGCTTTTTTCCAGATTATTTTTTTTTTTGGATTCGGTTGTTGAAAGTTTGTGTGCAAGTGTATTTTTAGATTGTTTTTGTTTTCCCTTTTGAGTTTTTGTTTGATAAATCATATTACACTTTTTTTGCATGTATACTCCTAAATATTACCACAATGGCATAGATACTGTATGATTACCCACATTACAAGTAGCTTATAACAGGTCACACCCCCTAAAAACGCAAATGCCGCTTGTGTTTGAAGGGGGTACTCTACCATGTTTTCATATTTAATTCAAAAAATTGATTTCTCAGGATCAAATATTCGATCTATTGGTAGAAGAAACCCTAATCCAATAACTGTTTAATAAAAAATTAAATTAGACATGTAAAGCTCATTGATAGCTCTTGTATAATTCCTGACAAGTTTATAGCAAAGCATAAGATGTTATTTGATGAAAACTTTCCTAACAAGATATATTAAAAAGCAATTTTTAAAAAATCGATCTATTGTTGAGGCGCCCTAATTTTAAAGGCATTAGTTCATGTAATGTCACATTATAAAGGCAATAATCTACTGCATTTATATCTAGTGCTATAATATGAGCAAAATATCCATTGATTGATAATCATAAATGTCCAAAGTTTGTTTTAATCATGGGAATGAATGAAACGAAAGACTTATATGTTGAATGATCCATAGCAATGTAGTTTCTATGTCACATGGTAAAGTAGATCATGAACATAGGCACATGTTGGAAATATGGAGCTCTACTGATCCACACAGCAAAGTCACATGATTGTAGTCACATACAATTTGCTTATTAGGTCTCAACTGTCCTCAGACTTGATTTCAACTTATTACTAATGTGGAATTGGGTATGTTGTGGTATATTACTAATGGGTTCCTTAATATTGGATTACAAGTATGAGTACGAGATTCTTGGTTCCTCTCGCAAAGCGATGATGAGAATTATTTTCACTCGTCTCTCCTATTCTAGTGATCCACTTCGAGATTACGAGACGTTCGGAGCAGATCCTTGGGTCTTTTGGAAGCCAAAACAGTCCAAAAAACCATCTAAAAAACTGTTCAAAAACCATCGAAAAAACAAAAAAAACCCACCAAAAAATCGAAAAATGAGCTCGTCTTGCCCAACCCGGTCGAACCGGCAAGGACCGATCCAACCTTTCGGACTAGTACTAGTCTTATTGGACCCGTACCGACGGATCAGTCCGGTACTAGTCTTATTGGACCGGTCTCGACGGACCGGGTCGGTACCGGTTTGGATTGGGTTTGGCCTACCAATAATCTGAGCTAGTCCATTGGACCGGTACCGGTGATCCGGACCGGTCCTGACCAATAGTGGCCTGTCCGGCTATCTTGCTAGCCACTCCAACTTTATCTTTTTCCCTTTTCACCCTTACCTTTTTTTACCCTTCTCAAAAATACCCTTTAACCTATCTTTAATTATCAGTTTTACCATTACTATAAAGCCTAAAAATTAGGGTTTTATGGGTTTGGAAGTTTTTACCTCTTTAGGAAATTTTAGAGAGAATTCAAGGGAGAGAAACTTTATGAATTTTTTAGAAAAAACTAGGAAAAACCTCTACTTCCTTTTTCCGACATTTTTTCTTCGAAAACTCCTTTCCTTTCTGAATTTTCGAGTTAAAAACTGAAAATCTAACTCATGGGGTTCCTATTCCCTCATTAAAATCCTCTTCCATCCTTTTTTCGACCAAAAATGAAGCAAAAAGAAATCGAGATTTTTTTGTCAGTGTTTCTTGCTCCAAAAGTCATAGATTCACGTCATAGGAGTAAGATTCCGAGCTTTTGGAGACTCTTGGCGTGATTTTTGTGCTTTTTTTACTGCTTTTCTGCTTTTTTATGAGTTTTTCGAAGGATAGACTGGTACTTGTCCAATCGAACCAGTACTGGCCCGCCTTAGGGCGGTACTGACCTATTTGGGTCTGTACCAACCCTATAGTAGGCTAGCTCCGGCCCGCCGGGTAGGTTTTAGCCATGTACCTCCGGGATCGATACCGGCCAGACCGGTATTGACCCCTATGGTGTATGTCTCGACTGGTCAGGCGGGTCTGGACCAGTACTGACTGAGACCTCCTTTTTTATGTTTTTTTTGCCATATTTTGCTTATTTTTCGCTTATTTATGATGTTTTAGGCCTCACATGAAGGGAAATCCATTTTTTCCCCGAAATCGACCACATTTGTGCCATGTTTAATTCAAAACAATAAATTTGGTAATAATTTGAGTTTAAAATAAATTATTTTCTAATAAAAGTGCATAGGGAACCGAAATTCCTGACTTTTAAATCCATAAGCACGCGATTCACCCTAATCTAACATATGCTACTAATTGCGTCTTGTTTGGTTAACTAACTATACCATGATGTTATGATATACCTCGTATTAACTATGTTGTGATATGTTAGGGATTTATTTTCCTTAGGGTATCACAATTGTAAATAAAAATTTATTCGTAGATCATTTGTATATTACGCCATGATTTGTATTATTATTTACCCTACCCTCCTTAGGTTAGAAGCCTTGTATTTATTTTATTTATCCCTTTCCGCATGTGTGTGATTGAAAGCCCACATAATAGAAAATGACTAGAATAATAGAAATATCTTAAAGGTGGTGACCTTTGTGTAATATTAACTCAAATAATGACAAAGTAGTTAATTCATCCAGACCCAAATCTCTTGACTACGATGAGGCTTAGGCTTAACGGATCTAGGCTGTATAGAATTTCCTAGAAGAGCTGATCCAGGTGGTAACTCTGTAACTCAGGCTAGAGATTTAGGCCTCAAGTCTTTCCAAAACTTTATTTTCCTTTTATTTCTCTTTTTTAAAACCCCCACGTCCCATGTCACGGGACCGGCTCCTCGTGGTGACTGTGCAGATTTGAAATGTCGTCCGCTCACAGTGGCGACTCCACTAGAGATCTTTTTTTAACTTAAAGTTAAAAAGACTTTGATGAGTATTGAAAAGTTGTTAAATGAGTTTATCAAACTCTAAAATATTTCACCAAAAGCATATGCACTAGATGGATTAGCCTTCAGGTTAAGGTACCGTATTTAACCGAGAAGCTTGCGAAAGCATCACTTGCGACCCCTTGGTGACTAAGGATGCCTAACAAGTAGATCACTTAAATCCATATTGCATGTACCTCCATCATTCGCACCTATTTGGGGAGAGGCTTGGAGTGTATCGTAGTGCAACAAGAGCCTTCTACATCAGCAACCCTTGTGACCAAACTCATATAGCATCACCGTAGTAACTTCCCTCAAGGTGTACCAAAATGTCTCTATGTGATTTATGCAGGTTCACTTCTTGACATCCTCATGGTGTTAAGATGATCCAAGCTTAGACTTGGAAGCCTAACCCTTTATTCCGTGGGAGGCGTATGGTTGGAATACTTATATTATTGTATGCATGTTATGTGCTATGTGTTCAATCGTTTTTCCATCCATTACATATGCAAATAAAACAACATCTCACACCATGCATATCACACTAACCACATTCTTTTGTGTAGACACTAACTTATACAAACACTCATTCTTTTATTAGTTTAAGATTTTAGAGCATTCATGAAGTATCATAACATCACAAAAAACCCTAAACATTATAATATACCCCAATGACATGCGTTATTCATAAAGACGCTCAAGGTTGCTTCACTTTAGTGAACACATTAACATGTCATATCCCAACATTTATGATGCCTCACAAGCATCCGAAACTCCGCCCAACTTGAGTTAAGTACTCAACTCATTTATTTTGCCACATTGGCGACACCAAATAAACATCAACATTACCTCATTCATTTATTCATTTATCATTAGGGTATAACATGTTTTTTACCCAAAAATAAAGTCTTCATTTAGTCATGACATAAGGATGTCAGCATGGTAAGGTTTACCACCTTTTATCCTCTTGTTTCAAGGTAAACAAGACTATTCTATATTATTCCATTCAAACTCATTCTTTTTGAGAGATCACATTAATCTCTCGACCTCAATAAGCTAGGAAGAGTCATTAAATTTGCTTCATGAACATTAGAAAAATCTTATGGGCACCATTAACTTGTAAGCATTAACACATGCATAGTTTGATTCCTCTTGTTTGACATTCAGTGTGGGTGCATCCTAAAGAGCATCTCGTTCGATTATCACCAAGCACCATTCAAGAGGATAGTCCATTCCTTATGAGTGAGGGGTTAGTCACAAGCATCGATCAATCAGTTAGTCTCTCGCGATTCAACGCCATGGTTAATCTGATGAGGGTGAATAGCAGCTGAATTCTACCGGCCGTAACCAAGGAGGAGGTCCTCCACCCAGAAATGGGACAAACTCTGATGTTGCATTGACTAGGATGCTCACTACTCCACAATTCCATGCACCCCTTCAAGCATTAATGAGGGAAATTTTCACCAAGGAGAGAAACTTTGATAAGATTTTTGAATCCGAGCTCCCTTTGGCTAATGGGGTCCATCCCATTGCTAATCAAAGGCATACTCTTTCTCTATAAGATAAATAATTCAATCTACCAATCGGCTTAGGGTTGTTTGGAAACTTTCTTCAAGGTTAGGGTTCAGGCTATCAGAGCCGACCAATCGTGAATTCTTCTATCTTAAAGTATAGTGAGCCTGTGTGAACCGCACCTAATTCTTTCTTGCAAGGGGTTTCTGCTACTTCTATTTGACCAGTGAATATATATCCTTTCTTGAACTGTTCGCTTGCTTTCTTCGAAATAGGGTCTCAACCACTCTTCTCTACAATCAATGCGCCATCATCTTAAGGATTCTTTACTCTGCCCTTAACTCTACCCATTCAAGGGGTACCTCACTACCAGAGCTCTCACATTGAACCATTTATCTTTGGAAATTAATTCTAAGGTTTCTAACAACCTCAAAATCAATCGCACTTCTTATTATCGCCAAGGGACATGACGCTTGTCCAGGCTCCTACTTTTCAACTTGTCACACTCAAGCCTCATAAACTCAGACATTTGTACTCAAGGGGTCGAGGGACCCACTTCACAGGGACTCTCCCTTGAATTGGTGGGTTTCTAAAAACAATTCTTAGCCTCTCAAGCTAGTCCTCTCCAAGCTTATCCTCAACTGGTTAGCTCTCTCCGAGATGAATATTGGGTTCTAGATAACTTTGTGATGCTCGAGTTAGTGCACTATGAGGGAGTGGGTGATATTTGCTCACATATCAAAAACTACCAAACGTTCATGAGAAATAGGAAGTTAAGCGACCATTCATTGAGTAGTATAGCTTCCATAAATAAATGAAAACAACAATCTAAAACGTAGAGGCCATGAAGTAAAGGTTTGAGGAAACTTTCAAAGCCTACTAGGTAGATGGATGGTTGTGCAGGTCTTGCTCAACGATCGACTAAGCCTTTTTGAGATGATAGTTAGACCACTTGATGTTGCGATGCCATTTTACAAAATACAAATGGGCACGGATGAATTCTCTAGTTACAATAAGGTTCATGTCAAAGCGGAAAAGCTTGAGAGGATTTATGGGTTAGAGAATATAGCTGGGACCAGTCAACAAAAGACTTGGCATAGAAAGTCAAGTGATGCATCAGCCCTTGCTCCCGCCTCTGCAAAATCTGAGTAGTCTAACCCATGGATTATGATCCAAGTCATACAACAAGTCAAGGTTTTAGTAGTCCAACCTACCATAAACATTTGCCAGGGTATCTCTCCTTATGTCTTAAACTTATCGACTCTGATTACCAAGCTTCGAGAGCTCATGTTTCTTGAAAATCTCAAACCCTTTTCACCCTTAAAGTAGAATGAGTGGAAGAATTTTTTCATGTATCACGTGGATGAGGGCCACGACACTAACGACTATGAGCTCCTTCTGAGAAACATACAAAATTTGGTTGCAAAGACAAAGATTCATGCCCCGGTTTTGAAACCGAGTACCACATCTAACCCCTTATCCCAATTCGAAAACAAGGTGGGGAGGGTTAACGTTGAACCCAAGTTAATAATAATTCACAGCACTTAAAATGTTTTAGAAAAAACAAACTATCTAGGATAGTGAAATTAATTGAGTACCACGTAGACTCTTAATTAAACAAGTTTACATGAGTTTGTTTAAAGGAAAACAACTCAGTTTACTGAGTGTTTGATTAAGTTATGGCTTAGATTTAGCCTAGTATTACATAGCTTACAAGATATAGACTCAGCTAAGCTGAGTTGCTTTTATAAAAGTTGAGTTCTTTGACACTTAGAGAAATAAATGAAACAAATACTTTTAACGCTGTCTGTGAGGGATGAAATATTCCTTTGATGTTTTTCAGGAGAAAAAACGCTGAAATTAAAGAAGATATTCGAGTGGTCCTCACAACGAAAAGGTGTCAGTACGAAATGTTGGAGAATCCTCACCAAAGTTCAAGAAAAAAAGGAATCCTCCAACGTCATCAACCAATCAAATCACAAGATTTCACATTGCATCTCGTGCCTATCTATTAGAATTGGTTTAAGACAAATGTGTTTTTGATGCATCAAGATTAACAGATTAATCTCGCGCTTCAACATTCGAAACCTCTATCACTAAACATCAAGGAATTTGTTTCAAATGAACAAATTCGAAAGCTGTTAAGAGAAGAGAAATTGAAGATAAAATCAGGACGAGAAGTTTGCAATGGCTACTTCCAAGAACTTCAAGGTATAAATAGAAGACTGAAATAGACGTTAAAACTTGGTGAATCACCTCGAATTTCTCAAGAGCTGAAATATTGTCCAAATACTCCTAGCATTTAGAAATTCCAAATCAAGCAGTCAGGCAAACGCAAAATCTTCAAAGAAGTTTGTAATAAAAAGAATCACATCTTAGATATTATAGTGTAAAGGATTAAACATATTTTATAAGTTGAAATCCTTGTGTGAGCATGGGATTTTACACCAGCTCATGCGTTCGATGATGACGGCTTTTCGAGATTTAATCCTTGAATCACACAAGTTTTGATTATCTAACGATCGAGCTCTCCTCGTCATCAAATTATATTTTGGGTTTCAAATAAACATTCAAGACCATAAAAGTATTTGAGAGAGTTTTAAAATAAATATTTTACGAACTTGAATAAATATTTTAAGGACTTGGAAATTAGGCTTCAAATTAAATTAATTAAGGATTTTATTTATTTAATAAAATAAAATAATAAAAAATTAGAAGAGAAAGAAAAAAACCAAGGCTGACTGGCCTTGCCAATACTCCGACGAGGCCAACCCCCTCACCGGTAAAGGGTTTATCGGCGAACCCAGCTAAATCTGGAAAATTCTCTTATAAATAGTGGGGGAATTTTTAGTGAAAGGGATAGAATTTTTTAGCAAAAAAGGGACAAAATTACTTTGTTTTTTTAACGCCGACATTTCTTTTCATCTAAAAAAAATTTCTTTCTGAATTAAAAACACATTTTGATTCTGAATTAATTTTTTTAAAATCAAATTATTTTACATACAACACGTAGCACATAGCACATAGCACACACTCATGTTATTAAAACTAAAACGGACATAGCATGTTCTCATCATCATGATGCCTATTTGGTGTCGCTCATACTTAGGATTAGTTAACACTCAAGATCGTGTCATCTTAGGAGAACATGAAACCAATTAGAATCATGATACATCATTTACCCCTTTTAGCTTGATGTCAACAAGACATCTGACTCTTAGCACGTATAAGGCAAACATACGTTTATGCCCAAATTTTTTCGCAATACCCACTTGGTGTCCAATTCCTAGCCCACACGGGGCAATTACACATACTAAATAGCCCAATAGAGGTAAACACAAACCCAAGCTATATTTTCCCAACATCACATGTTATACTTGTTTATATCCGAACCCAAGCCCACATAGGGCGAACACATTTCAAAAACTCTACCCAGCCAATATTCAAGGTGTACTATTCACTCGATCAAACCACCCATGAGGGGTAATGATTCATCCATCACCGCATACCTTTTAATAGTGATGACCACACCAACATCCGAGACTCTATCCTAATTAAGCAAAAGAACCAAAACATCCATTTAATGGCTCCATACTATAGTTGTTTTCATGCACTTTAAATTTTATGTGATTTCATTAAGGTATGTCGCACTACTTACCAGAAATCAATTAAACCTTTTCCTTTTATGAGATCTAATCACAGTACAAAATCTCGAATTATCAACCTATTACCACATAGGTAACTTGGTCACTTCATCCTATTCACAATAAATCATTCTTGTTACGCTATCACATAGACAATGTACGAATCTCAAATCCACCCCTATGGGTTGAACTTTCATTTTCAAATTTTATCACCTTATCTAATGACTAACCCAATTTATTTCAAATGGATTGACAAACACGCTACTTATCTCTCTTCATGGCACTTTAACCCTTTGTGTATGAAGCCATAACATTAACATTTCACACATATAGCACGCATCATGATCTAATATGCATGACCTGCTAATCTTCTTATGTGCCTTAGCTATGAAAAATCCTGTTCGCCAAAAGTCTTGGAAAAGGCCTACTCACCGCTTACTCCTCATTTCTCCGATTGCGGACACTCTAAAGGGGGTTTCGTACACCAATTTCAGCGAAGACTTAGGCTTTGAATCAGGTCAGCACACTCCGTTCAACTTTAATCAAACTAATAGTATGGCCAACTTACAAGAGGAAAATGTGGGAGATGAAAAGACTCTTCTTGCAAGGTAGAATTCGCAAGCAAATCAATCGTCAGTGAGCGCCAAGATTGCAACTACTCTAAACGCCTTTGTAAACAGTGATAAGTTTACATCACTCATCAATCATCATACTAGACACGGTCAATGCGAGGAGAGGTCTAATGATGTGGTGTCCAATCTGGATATCACTCTAAATGCTAGAGGTTCAACCATACCTAGGGGACCATCCCCCTCTTCTATAGTGTTCCTAGTCCAAAACACTGTTACTCCTGCCTATTATAAGTTCAGGGTAAGGCAAGGCCAGTCGCAAGTTGTTCAACTTGGGTACAACTTTGCAAGCATTTCTCAACCATAGGTCGATAGTTAGTTCTTCTCGGGGCATGTACAACATGCTTTCCCTTAACATGTGTTTGGTCATGAGACTAGATGTGGTTAATGCCTTAAAAAAATGGGTTAGTTGTTTATGTTAGTGGAGCTAATACTAGAGTGGAGACATATTTGAGGAGTCATACAATTAGGTATGCACATCTCAAGAAAGAGAATCAAATAGATTAGAAATTGCATGGAATGTAAATGGATGGGTTCCAACCATGGTTGTTTGTTATGGCTTGAACTATTATAGCATGTGTCATAATAAATGGACTATGGATGCTACCTACTAAGGAAAATTGGTTGGACCAGATTTCTTGAATTCAATAGAAGGGGCTATTTGAATGTTGATAAAAACAGTAGGAAATATGTGTTTAGTAAAGACCTTATATTAAATGCATGTATATATATTAATGTCTGAACAATTTCTATATTATATTTAGGTTAACAATGAATCCAAACATTAATCTTTATCTGATACTTGATAATAAGTTGACAGGGATCAATTTTGACAACCAGTTTAAAGTGTTAGACATGATGTATGCCTAGATGCAATTAGGGTGATATATCTTTATTAGCTATAAAGTACAAACGGTTTTGGACTATTATTGATGATAATTAAGGATCTTTGTTGCTTATCAGTGCTTTTAACTTATTTATCTCCCTGGTATTATATATGTATAGTATTAAATATGTATATGAGCATTGATGAGACAAAGTTTGTGACTGCTTCATAGTGTAAAAGTACGAGGACATAGTGGGAGCTATGTGGTGTGAGAACTGCACATACGTGTTATTATGAATAATCTAAATATCCCTAGTCATAGTTTCATTGAGACTGGACATCAATGAAAAGGATTGACTAGCATGTGTAGGCTTACCCCTTAGATTAGATCTAACCAACCGATCTCACGAGTTGAAGGTGGTACCTTGAATTAAGACATGAATGTATTCGGGTAATACATTTGAGACCGCTATAAGAGAGACACTTGAAAATAACTATATCCATGTGTTGGTGTCATGTCTTATTGTAGTAATAGTGAGATACTAGTTACCTTGTATAGGAGTTGCTATACTTTGGATCATACTTATTCATACCCTGATGATCAGGATGATACATGTGATTACGGGTATATTGATGATCACATGTTGGTAGGCCGAGTAGTCAAGATGGGATCCATCACTTCTGATATAGTGATATACTAGATGTACCTTAGGGCCCTTGTTGAAGTGACACACTCATAAACCTCTGATTAGAGTATAAGATTGATAGAATGGGTTTCTAGTCAATCTAGATACATAATGGCCGAGTGGTGTGCTTCGTGAATAAGTCTAATTCCAGGATAGCTACGGCTATTACATGAGCTGACACTTAAACTGAGCTCAATAAACTGGATGGTACTTAACCTGATGGAAGGATTGTATTGTATTGGTTACTATTGCAAAACTAGATCAAGTAACAAGAACTTGACATTTCAAGTATCGGGTGATCATACACCTTTACTAGAAAGCCCATTTGATCATCTAGAGCTATCGGGTTCCATATAGGTCAGGAACACCAAGCCTAAAGGTTCCCAGATGGGAAGTCAAGTTTAGATTAATCTCTAGTGGCTCAATTCTTTGGGATCCTATGAGGTCATACACTTTGGTCTTTGTCGAACTAAGTAAAGAACTTATAGAATAAGTCTATGCCGAGAATATCGGTTTGTCGAATTCGTTAGAAGAATTATTAATTGGTTGGACCAAATTAAAAATTAAAAGGAATAAATAGAAAATAGGGAAAAATAGCATGGAGCCGAGCGAGGGAATTTTTCCCATTGCAAGTATGCCCCAAACGAACATGGGATGTTAGAAGTGGGGCCTGCGCGGCTCCCCCATGAGCTGAAAAGCTCATGGGCCGCTAGTGCGTGGGCCAAGCCCGTAAGTGCTTCCCATGGAATTGCTTGCGCTGGTTTATTGCGTAAGCTCGTTAGCATAGTACGCAGGGCAAGCCCGCAAGAATGGGCTTGCGGCAGGCTTGCAAGCCCATGCTTGCGGCACAAGGCAAGCCCACTAAGGTTTGCCTTGTGAAGGGGATCCATGGGTTAGCTAGCGTATCTAAGTGATCTGTACGGCTAACCCGCTAAGTGGGATGGGAATATTCCCATCTCACTTTCTGTTTGAGGGGGAGTCAAACACTCCCCCTTTTCCCTATATATAGGCCTCCCCTCTCTCATTATTCTACACACTTCATATCAGCCTTTCTCTCAAAGTTTGACATCTCTTACTTCATTCGTTGTGCGAGATCCTTCATGAGTTTCTCCAAACAATGAAGAATTATTTTGAATGCTCTTTCTAATTAAAGTAAGCCTTCTCGGTTTATATTTTTGGGTTGGTCGTCAAGCGGTCTAGTAAGTTGCTATCTACTAATAGGTTCTACCTCAATGAGGTTTTGGTCGGTGAAGATCCATGTGGATCAATTGTAGAGGCTATCCTAGTTTGGAGGCTCATGCTAATGAAGTTTTGCCAAATTGCTCTAAGGGAATGACGCATCCAAAAGAAAAAGAAGCACACATCAATTGGTAATGTTCTAAACTTAAATGGTAGGTTTCTTTTATAAGTTTTATAAACCTATAAGCATCTATGGAATCATTTAAATTAGATTCGATCAATCATGGCATGCTCAGGAGATCTTTAGGTTTATTTTATGTTTTTAAATTCTGCCTTGCAATGTTTTCATATTCAATAACTGTCTTGATTAACCAGCATAAAGCTCTTATAAAGGAGCTTAAGAGGAGCAACATGGATTATGTTTTGGATAATCCTGAACTAGTCAATCCTGATGCTGAGGCTTCTATCCAACAAAAAGAGGCGTATCTTAAGCATAAGAAGGATGCTTTTATGATAAGTGTATAATTACACTTATTATCTTGATATCTTTAATCATAAAACGATATGGTTTAGAGTCATTTTATACTTTATATAAAAGATTTCATGTGGTATATAGTTGTTTTTTTATGCAAGTGCAGAAACTAGGTAAATCTTGGGAGTGAAATGATTACAGATGGAATTCTATGCAAAAAAAGTAAAACAAGGTTTCAAAAGATGTGTGAAATGCAAGGAATTGGCTTAGGATTGAAGTTGTCAAAGTTCGGTAAAGTTATAAAGAAGAATCATGAAGAAAAGCATAAGTCACGACCATGTCACGATCGTGATTCCTATTCGTGATTGGCCAAGTCACGCTTGTGAGCACGGGATTTTGTACCAGCTCGCGCGTTCAATGATGACGGCTTTTCGGGAAATTTATCCTCGAATCACACAATTTTCGACCATCCGACGATCTTCATATGGGAATCCTCCTCGGACGATTTACATTATTTAACT
>CATIWQ010169020.1:0-10084 GCA_949673415.1 Euphorbia schlechtendalii | reverse complement strand
AAACTACATCGCAACTGTATACTTGTAGTTATCATCATTTTTCTATTTGATAAGTGGTATTGACAACACCTATACTTTAAAGCCAAAATCTTGCGAATAAGTTATTAAACTTATCAGTAGAAAAGTGGCGAACAAGTTTTTGGTGCCGTTGCTAGGGAAGGCAAGTGCGTTCTAGCGGCAATTATAATTTATGTGTCAATTAGATTTTTATTTTTGGTTTTAAGTATTTATATTTTGTTATTAACATATTTTTCTTGCTTGTTCCTTGAGTTTTCTTTCTAGCGTGTGCATGCCAAGTACACGTAGTTCGGGAGAAAGTTTGGCATCTTTCGAATCAGAAATAGAAATTTGAAGCATGAAAAATCAATTGAATAAAATTAAAAAAATTGAAGAATTTGAAAATTTTTGTTATTTACACATTATCCATTCTTATACTTTACTAATATTTGTCCAAGGTTATTTTGAGTGTTAGGTATTACAAGTTTGATGTTAGTGCAAAATTTGAGCGCATGTTGAAATTGAGCATTATTAGCACAACATTTATCAATTTGGCAAGGATGAGTGGTGAGTAACATTCGAAAGCAACATTCCAAGTAAGTTTCGATATATATTTTAATGCAACATGAATTAGTGTAAGTTATATAGTTTTAGTTTAATGCTTCCGATAAGTTTTAGGGGAGTAATATCTAGTGGTATTCTTACTGTGAGTTTTATATGCAAATCTCGAATGTCCTATAAGTATTGAGTGAGTTTAAAGTGTTGGGAAACTATAGCCATAATACTTTGAAATTGATCAATAAAGGATGAGGGTATTAAGAGTGAAAAATCAAAAGAAAATAACCAATGAGTTATGCAAAAGGTGAGGAATGGTACGGAGTAGAAACTGCAACCATTCATTGAGTGAAAAAAGAAAAGAAAGCTTGCAAAGTACAAAGTACTTTAAAAACATATGCTTAAAAGAAAAAAAATGAGAGAGTGGTATGGAGCATAAAATGTAACCACTGAAAAAAGGGGAGAGTGGTATAGAGCATTTGAGGACAAGGCAAAAGTTCATTGTGGGGGTATGATAAGTGTATAATTACACTTATTATCATATTAATTTTATACACTAAACACTATAGTTTAAGTCATTTTTATACTTCATATAAAAGATTTCACTCGGTATGTAGTTGTTTTTGGTGCAAATGCAGATACTAGGTAAATCTTGGGAGTAAAATGATCTAAAGTGGAATTCTATGTAAAAAGAGTGAAAAATGTGCGAAAAGATGAGTGGAACTTAAAGATTTGGCTTAGGATTGAAGCTGTCAAAGATTGGTAAAGTTACAAGGAGAATTCTGAAGAAAAACATATTTCACGGTCGTGACAACCACTCGCGGTCGAGACTTAGTATTCTTCAGAACAGAAAATTGCGCGGTCGTGACTTGGACGGTTTTTTGGTCAAATCTTCTTAACTACCAACAACCAGATAAGAACAATCAACCACCATCAACCACCTTTTGGAAGTTAACCAATCATGAAAAAGTGCTTATCCATTGTGGATAAGATTAAAGCATCTCAACCAATCACAATGAAGTGATACAATCTTTCACCAATGGACACAACTCTTCGTATGGATAGACGCAACCCTTCGAACTCAATAAATAGTGCTCCAAACTCACCAATTTCATGGACAACAAGGTGGGTGTGTATTGAGTGCATGATATTGAGTGGTGTTGTTTGTAGACAGAGAGAAAAATTATTTAGTTTTCGCTACGTTCATAAGTGTTAGCGAGAAAATGTATAAGTGATTCGAATCCCTATTTCGATCACTAGATTTCTCTACATATTTGAGCGATTATTGTATAAGTGTAATTGCAAATCACTTATCAATAAAAGTTTTCGTTCTTCAACATTCATTTATTCGATATTCACAAAGAATAGCATCCTAGCGGAGGTTTTGTGTGAGTCAAGACCGAATTTAAAGCAGATACAGGAATTGCGGGAATTGAAGACTCCCATTAAAATGTGGGTATGGTTTGATCAACTTTAGCTTTCACTTGCATACCTTACAACTTTACTTTGCTTTCTACTTATACTTTCTATTTCAAAGTTTATGATATGTCTATGTGTCATAATGTGTATTTCATGTGGAGTCTTTTATAGTAATCAAGTTATATGCTTTTGAGTTAACTTTAAGAGTAGTTTCGGGGTTAACGAGATTGTGTATAATCACTGGATCTGTGATTATAACACTATTTAGTGAGCCAACATTTTTGGAATGGTAACTTGCTAAATATGGCTATGTGAGAGCGACCCGCACTAAGCATATTAATATTGTTATCTAGGTTTATATAATCATCTTAATTCATTTGCACTAGATTTGGAAAAGTCATTTCATGTGTTGCTCTGCGGTGAATAATTGAACATCTGAGTGTCTAGAACCGAGTCTGTTAAATTAATCTAGTGAATGTAATATCTTTGATGACCTTGCATGTTTTCTTTGCTATACTTGTTCGTAAGGAAAATCTATATACTTTTATCTTCTCTAATCTTTCGTACATTTATCTATTCATCTATCATTCCAATCCTCCCAACTAAAATCAAATATATTTTATTTTCTTTATTTTGTTTCTCTTGTTGATCTTTGGAGCTGGTCCTTCCCTGTGGGATCGATATCTTTTAAAACTACATCGTAACTGTATACTTGTAGTGGTCACCATTTTTCTATTTAGATAAGCGGTACTGATAACACCTGTTCGTATTTTTAACTTTTATCTTATCGGTAGAAAAGTGGGGAACAAGGTTTTTTGCTTCATTTTAGAATATAACCCCTCAGAGTCATCAGAGTCAAAACCTTGCGATCATTATCTTTCTTGGATACTCAACTAATAGTAGGGCATATAGAATATATGTAAAGCGAATCAACCTTTTAGAGGAGTCTATGCATGTAGATTTCGATGAAACTAATATTGCAGAAAGATGTCCATCTGATGAAGATGAACGAGTCCCTCAGTTTTCAAATCAACTCAGTATGCCACAAGCTGTGCTACCCAACTCAGCACATAATCCCCCAGTTGAGGAAGCCAAAGATGATGATAATGATCATTCTATCAACTTCAACGATGGCGAAGATCAACCTCTACCTCAGCATCCAATTCTCGATCCTCCAGCAGTTGATCCGAGTCTTCCAAGAGAGATTAGAGTTCATCGCAACCATCTGCTAGACAGCATAGTTGATGATGTTCATAATCCAGTGATGACATGAGGTCAGCTTAGTAGGATGATGAGTCATCCAGCCTTCATTTCATTGATCGAACCCAAGAAGTTTGAAGATGCAGAAGGAGATGATTATTAGATGATCGCAATGCAAGAGGAATTGGATCAGTTCAAGCGTAATGATGTTTGGGATCTAGTTCCTAAGCCTAAAGGGAAATCAATTATCGGCACCAAATGGGTTTTTAAGAACAAGCTTGATGAAGATGGCATTGCTGTCAGGAACAAGGCCAGGCTTATTGCTCAAGGCTACAATCAGCAAAAAGGAATTGATTATGATGAAACTTATGCTCCAGTAGCCTATCATGAAGCTATTCAAATCCTTTGTGCTTTCGCATCCCATATGAACTTCAAATTGTTTCAAATGGATGTTAAAAGTGCATTCCTGAATGGATTCATTCAAGAAGAAGTGTATGTTCGTCAGCCTCCAGGCTTTGAAGATGCAAAGAATCCTGAGCATGTCTTTAAACTGAAGAAAGCTCTTTATGGATTGAAGCAGGCTCCAAGAGCTTGGTATGAGAGGCTGACCAATTTCTTGATCAGCAAAGGCTATGAAAGAGGGAAACTATATACAACTCTGTTTATCAGGTGAAGGAAAGATGTGTTGCTAGTCCAAATATACGTTAATGATATTATATTTGGAGCAACTAATGAGAAGCTGTGCAAGGAATTCAGCAAGCAAATGAAGAGTGAGTTTGAAATGTCTATGATGGGAGAGCTCAATTTCTTTCTTGGTCTTCAAATCAAGCAAACTAAGGATGGAATTTTCATAAGCCAATCCAAGTATGCAAGAGAAGTCCTAAAGAAATTAAACATGGAACATTCGAATCCAATATCCACTCCTATGGCAACAGATACTATCTTGAGTAAAGATGAAGCTGGTAAACCAGTTAACAGCAAATTCTATAGAGGAATTATTGGTTCACTTCTTATCTCACTACTAGTAGGCCAGACATACAGTATGTTGTATGCTACTATGCTAGTTATCAGGCTGATCCTAGAGAATCTCATCTTGGAGCTGTGAAGAGAATTCCCAGATACTTGCAAAGCTCAATTGAAGCAGGTCTGTGGTATCCTAGTAGTTCAAATTTCACTCCAAGGGGATTCACAGATGCTGATTATGGAAGAGACAAACTAGACAGGAAGAGTATAATAGGATGATGTCATTTCCTTGGAGAGTGTCTTGTCTCATGGTACAGTAAGAAGGAAACTTTCATTGCGCTGAGTACAACTGAAGCTGAGTACATGGCAGCAGGAAGTTGCATAGCATAATTGCTTTGGATAAAGCAACAACTGGAAGATTATGGCATCAAGTCTAAATATCTCGAAGTTATGTGTGATAACAAGAGTGCAATTGACTTATATGAGAATCCAATTCAGCATGGGAGAATGAAGCATGTCAACATCAGACATCACTTCATTAGATATCATATGCTACGAGGAGGTGTCAAGTTGGAATATGTTCCATCAAAGGAACAGCGTGCTGGTATCTTCACCAAACTATTACCAAAGGAACAATTCTATGTACTGAGGCAATTGATTGGTATGGCAAATCCATGATGAAGAAGGAGTATGAAAATCTCAAACATTTTGCTAAGTGGTGGAGATCAAGCATGAGACGACACGTGGATAACACCGTCAAGTTTTTAAAGAAACGACATGAGTTACTATTCACGGTTAAATTTCAAATTTTTGAGTTTTTCAAAATACACGTGCTTGAAGTGGAACCGTTTTCTTCTAAACTCACCATTTTATTGAGGTGGTTCATTAGTTATCCATCACAGCGTTCATTTTCAATCAGACGCTGAGATTGTGACACGTATCAGGAGAGCTAAGATTGTCTTTAAAAATTGAACAGTTGAAGAAATGGGCTACTTGTTTTCTGTGAATTTGAATCTTCAGAGCACTCAAACCCTAATCTCTTCTACTTTCAATTCTTCTCAAATTTCTGAAATGGTGAGAAATAAGACCACTTTCAGAATCAAGACAACTACTCCATTAAAGATTATTGTGAATACTCAAGGCAAAACAAAGAATATAACTCTTAACGAAGGAACCCGCCTTGAGAAGCTTGAGTGGGAGAATAACTTGGACTTTGGTCCAGTCTATAAAGTTAAGTATGAAGGTCTACTGCTGAACAAGACCATTCATAGGTCATCAAGCAACAACACCTGAGTTCTTTTCTGAAAATGGAGGGTCCAGCCATCTCAGGACTCATTAGGGATTTCTACACTAACCTATACACCATTGAAGGCTGTAGTGATGTCTTGCTGATGCATTTTGGGGGCAAGTTCATCCTCATCTGCTCTAGGATGATTGCGAGCATTCTAAACATGTCTCATTCAGGCCCTTAGCTTTGCAAATCTGGTGACGAAGACAACATCATCATCCCCGAAGATTGGGAACTCCGAGTAAACTACATTTCAGGGGAGATTGCTGCCAGTGGGATGTCATGGCCAGCAAGGATGTTCTATGAGCTGGTGGTGAAGCTGCTACTACCCAAGACTGGCTCATTGACTAGCTGCACTTATTTCTAGCGCTGTGTGGTCTCTCATATGGTAGAGGGTAAGAAACTTAACTGGCCTGTGATGATTCTTCATCACTTGATCAAAGTTACTACCGTCTATCATTATGGATACCTCACAACCGAGATAATGAAGGTAGTGAAAGTCGATCTGGGTGAGTTTTTGGGGGAGTTCGGTAACTCAGTTATGCTAGTGAAAAGGACACTTGAAATGTCCCACTTTAGTAGATTGGCTTACAATCAGGTCCATGCTAGGTCCTCTAAGGCACAACATAAGTGTAAGCTAAAGTGCGTACCGATAGTATTTCCTATGGACATAAACAAGGAGGATGAGGATCAGTTCATGGTGGATTATGAGGAAGATACAAACTCTGATGAAGTCCCCATCTCCAGCATACTGGAGAAGATCCCTACCTCCTCCTCTGTAGCTCAGAAGGCTGCTTCCTCTAAGGCAAAAGGGAAGAGTCCAGCCAAATCCAATGAAGCTCCTGTTCAGCATCAACGAAGAAAGATGCAAGCCAAAACCCGCACTCAAAGGGAAGCGTAGGCTAAGAAGCAAGCTGAGGAGAAAGAAATAGAGGTTGAGGCTAATGAGTCCTTGCACCAAAAGAAGCGTAAAATGGTTGTCTCAAAAGAAACTAAGGAGCAAGGGAAGGCCAAGAAATCTAAGGTAGAGGACCAGGATGTGTCCAACGCTACTGAGAACATTCAAGGAGTTTTTGCCAAAGTGTTCTGCTACCACAAGGCCTCTGCAGAAAAATGTGCAGGTGGTAAGCAGTGAGGAGGATGCAGGAGAACCCATTATCCAAATCTCTGAGGAGTATGATGCTCAGGATGCCAGCATCCCCATTCCCCAGTTCACTCATTTTGAGGAATCTGCTCCTCAACATGAGCAACCTTAGGCTGATCCATCCTTAGATCAAATAGCCAACCCAAAAGCTCATAAAATTCCTACCCCCTCTCTTTCTCCTGTAAATCCTTCACAACCTTCTAATGTAAATCATTCTATTCACTCAGGTTCTACTCCTGTAGATCCTGAAACACAAAAAACCACCTCTCCCTCTTCTTCTAATGATGTAGATTCCCCAATTCCAATTTCTTCACCTTCTAATAGCCAAGATTCTTTTCCTTCTCCAGTACATAATTCTCCTGTCCCTTCTCCAGTACATTCTCAACAACCAACTGGTTCTTATAGAGCCATTATACCTTCTATTCCACTCAAGCCCAAACTCAAAACTATACATGTCTCTAAACCCATCTCTTCTTCAAACCCATCCTCAACCCCCTTAACCCCATTGGTTAGGGAAGTTCCTAATGCTAAGAACTCAGCTAAGCAGGAAATATCAAGTGGTTAGAATGTTGAGGCAAGTTTTATAGCCCGTGATGCATCTGAACCTAGCAGCAAGCTAGTAATGGCTGATGCATTCTTGTTGGCATAGATTTGTGAGTTAGCTAGAAAGCAATTTCCTACACTCAAGACTGATGCTGAGTTAGATGGAGCAGTAGGCAAAATGCTACTTGCTTAGGAATTGACGAACTTATCATCGAGGCCTAAGGCAAATTTGCCTGAATTCGAACAGTACACAAGTGTACCTAGAAACTCTTTATACTTCGATGAGTTTGAGAGGATCCAAGGAAGCTTGTTGGTTATTCAAAATCATTTGGCAAAAGAGAGTGCTAAAATCCTGGTAGATATGATGGACCTAATCCTGAATGGGCTAGTGGACTTTGCAACCCAGCTTGGGGTAGCCACTACATCTATCCCCACATCAACTATGCTAGCGAATGTTGTCGCAGGAAAGATAAAGGTTAGTGTAGGCATTGCTACTAAGCAGCTGAGTCTCTTGAGTACTAATATAGCTACTCAAGTGACACAGATCCATGAGCTCGATAAGGAGTAGGGCAAAAATAAAGAGGTAACCGATTACAAGATAGAGGAAGTCTTAAAGGAGGTAGAATTTACCAAGGACGTGAGCCACAACATCGTAAAGTTGGTAGAATCCGAGTCAAGGTTTTTGCTTATTCAAGATAATAAGCAGGATGAAGTCCTCAAGTTCCTCAAGGATATCTCCAGAAAGCTGGACAAGGCCCCAGTCATTGATCTTGACCCTCTCCATGCCAAGATGGACACCATTCAACGAGAGGTCAGTGATCACATCTCAGAGAGAGTTTCTTCTTCACATAAGTTTCTTGTAACTATGATGGGATAGATATTTCCTAACATGCATATGCCTAGTGCGCCTCCAACTGAACCCCTCTGCCCTGAGACTAGAATGACTCTCCATACAAAGTTGAACATTGTTAAGTCTAAGGTGGAAGATCTGGCGAAGAAGGTGGATACGCTACATAGAGTGGGAGATCTAGACAGCAAAGATATCGAATACACTTCCAAGAGCATTGAATCCTTTGGTCCAAAGTTACTTGACATTGAGGCTCAGCTGAAGATTGCACTTACTACAACTGACTTCCATGGTCTTCAGTGTTTTCAACAGTTTTCCATTCAAGGCTTCAACCAGATAGCCCATCTCACTCACTGCCATCATCTTCTTCTTAGTGAGCTGAATGACCAAGATTTCCTCTCAACAAAAGGCAAGGAGCAATTGGAGTAAGAGATTTCCCCAACAATTATTAGACAGCAAGAGAGCTTCCAAGCTGCACTTGATGCCTTCAATGTCTGTCTTGATCAAATTTTTCAAGGTCAGATAGTAAAGGGGGAGAAGGTAGCTGAAGATGCCCTCAAAATGGTAAATCTTAACAAGGGTTCTCTTCCAAGGCATTCTCATCCTATGCATCCATCCAATAAGAACAAGACTGCAAGATCTTCCCACTCAAAACATAAAAGATAGAATAGGCCATGTTCCTAGTGATGTAGAACTTGTAATAGGACAACATTTTAATCTTAGCTCAGAACATATTTTATGTACTGACTAAGTTTTCTTTTTGAAACTAATAAAAGTACAAGTTCCTACCTCAAGTTAAGATCTTCTTAACTTTCTATACTGTATATGTTTTCTGCTGTACATTTAACCTTGTGATATAGGAAAACATATAAGGGACCAACCTTTTGAAGATAAGTTGAAGTAAAATGAAGTCCCAAATAAAGAAGATACCCTCTAAGTATGGGGGAGCTGAGCCGCTTGTAGAAGACTCACTCAGTATGGGAGAGCTCAAGCTGACTAAGGAAAGTCACTCAACAAGAGGGAATTCTTACATCACTTTCAGGTATTCTGTAATCTCTAAACTATTTATTCAATTAACTTCTTCTACTACCTAATTTGTTATCTGTCCAAAATGGGGGAGATTGTTGAACCCAAGTTACTAGTACTTCACAATTTTGAGTAGTTTTAGAAATAGCAAACTGACTAGGATAGTGAAATTAATTGAATACTAAGTAAACTCTTAATTAATAAGGCTAACAAGAGTTTATTCAAGGGTGAATAACTCAGTATTGTTAGATGCTTAATTAAGTGATGACTTAGAGTAAGAAAAGTTGACTGTGTACTGAGTACTACATAGTTTGGAAATTACCTCACTCAGCTCATGATGAGTTCCTGCTTTTACTTAATTAAAAGCATGTTTTCATTTGACACGTAGAGACTTAATGACATGTACTACTAACGATATCTATGATAGAACGGAATATTCTCTTAGTATCTTTCAGGCTAAAAGGGACTGAAATTGAGAAAGATTCTTGTGGTTGTTAGTACGCTATTAGAGATTTCCCAATACAGTCCAAGTAAACATAATGTCTATTATGCGCCGCGTCACAATTGTCTCCCTGCTGTTCTACCAACGTCAGCAATGTCATCCAATAGGAAGACTCCACGTTGCAATATAGCTGGTCACCAGTTTTCTACTGATAAGTGTAATAGTTTGTTTGCAAGATTCGACTATATATGAACAATGCCAAAAACTTGTGCATGTAAAATATAGGTGTTGTCAATACCCCTTATCAAAATAGAAAAATGATGATAACTGCAAGTATACAGTTGCGATGTAGTTTTAAAAGATATGGATCCCACAAGGAAGGACTAGTTCTAAAGATCAACAAGGAAGATAAAATAAAGAAAATAAAATAAATTTGATATTTTGGGTAGGAGGGTTAGAATGAAGAATGAGTAAATATAGGTATGAAAGATTAGAGAATCTAAAAATATAGATTTTCCCTACGAAATAAGGATAGCAGAGAAAATATGCAAGTTCAACAAAGATGTTACGATTCACTAAACTAATCTAACAGACTCGGTTCTAAATATTCAAACGATCAATTATTCACCACAAAGCAACACATGAAATGACTTTTCTAAA
>CATIWQ010169002.1:0-18717 GCA_949673415.1 Euphorbia schlechtendalii | reverse complement strand
ATATATACATAATAAATTGGAGACCGCTATAAGACAGGCACTTAGAAATAATTATATCCATGTGTTTGTGTTATGTCTTATTGTAGTAGCGATACAAGTATCCTCAAACCTGAGATACTGGTTACCTTATATAGGAGTTGATATACTTTGGGTCATACTTATTCATACCTTGGCGATTAAGATAATACGGGTGATTATGGGTATAGTGATGATCATACATTAGTCAGTCGAGTAGTCAAGATGGGATCCATCACTCCTGATATAGTGATATAATGGGAGATGTATCTTAGGGCCTCTTATTGAAGAGACACATTCATAAACCTCTGATCAGAGTATAAGATTGATAGAACGCGTTTCTAGTCAATCTTGATACATTATGGCGAGTGGTGTTCTTCATGAACAAGTCTAATTCCAAGATAGCTATGACTATTACATGAGCTAACACTTTATCCGAGCTCAATAAAATTGGATGATATTTAACTTGATGGAAGGAGTGTATTGTATTGGTTACTACTGCAGAACCGGATTAAGTCACAAGCACGTGACATTTCGAGTATCGGGGGATCATACACCTTTGCTAGAAAGCCCATTTGATTGTCTAGAATTATCGGGTTTTATATTGGATTGGAACACTAAGCCTATACTTGGTATAATGATCTAGCAAGATAGATCTAGAAGGCTGCTAGGTCTTTCACAAAGTACATACATAGACAAGGTTTTGGCTAGATTTAACCTTGAATAATCAAGAAAGGGTTATCTCCCAATGTCTCATGGGATTAACCTTTCTAAATTTGAGTATCCGAGAACACAAGAGGAGAGATTACGCATGAATGGAATACCCTATGCCTCAGTGATAGAATCCATCATGTATGCTATGGTATGCACTTGCGTAGAGCGTCACGAGTAGATTTCAATCTGACTTAGGTGAGAAGCACGAGATGGCTGTTAAATCTATCCTTAAGGACTTAAGTAGGACTAAGGATGTGTTTTTGGTACATGGAGAAGGTGGTCTCTCTATGAAGGGATACAACGACGCGAGTTTAGTCTGACAAAGATAATTATAAGTCCTAGTCAAGATATTTGTTTATGTTAAACAAAGGGGTAGTTGTTTGGAAGAGTTTCAAACAGGATACGACTACCGATTCAACCATAGAATCTGAGTATATAGCTACTTTAGAAGCAGCTAAGCAAGCTATCTAGCTGAAGGGATTCATTGGTGATCTCGATGTGGTATATATCATTGTAAATCCAATGATGGTCTATTGCGATAACAATGGGGCTATTGCTCAAGAAAAGGTTCCATGGTCTCATTAGAGAAATGGACATGTACTTAGAAAATACCATCTCATTCAGGAGATAGTAGCTAGAAAATGTATAAGCTTAGAATGCATCCCAACGGATAAGAATTTAGCAGATAAGCCATTGACTTAGTTTAAGCATGACTAGCATATATATATATATATATATATATATATATATATATATATATATATATATATATATATATATATATATGCACATGTAAGACAAAGTCCACGACTACTTCATAGTGTAAAAGTGCGAGGACATAGTGGGAGCTATGTGGTGTGATAACTGCACATACATGTTACTATGAATAGTCTAAATCTCCCTAGTTATAGTTTCATCAAGATTGGACATTAATGATGTGGACAATCTAGAATGTGTAGGCTTACTTCTTAAATTAGATCCAAGCAGCCAATCTCATGAGCTGAAGGTGGTACCTTGAGTTAACACATGAATGTATTTGGGTAATACATTAGAGACTGCTATAAGACAAATACTCAGAAATAACTATATCTATGTCTTGGTGTCATTTCTTATTTCTATAGTAATGCAAGTATCCTCAAACTTGAGATGAAGGAGTTTCTATACTTTGTGTCATACTTATTCATACCCTGGCGATCAAGATGATACTGGTGATTACGGGCATAGTGATGATCACATGTTGGTAAGCCGAGTAGATGGGATCCATCGCTCCTAATCTAGTTAGATAATGGGATACCTTAGGACCTCTTATTGAAGAGACACACTCATAAACCTTTGATCAAAGTATAAGATTGATAGAATGGGTTTCTAGTCAATCTTGATACATTATGGTGAGTGGAGTTCTTCGTAAACAAGTCTAATTCAAGGATAGCTATGGCTATTACATGAGCTAACACTTAATCCAAGCTCAATAAATAGGATGGTACTTAACATGATGGAAGGAGTGTATTGTATTGGTTACTACTGCAGAGCTGGATCAAGTCATAGGCAAGTGACGTTCCAAGTATAGGAGGATCATACACCTTTGCTAGAAAGACCATTTTATCTTCTAGAGTTATCGGGTTCCATATCGGTCTAGAACACTAAGCCTAAAGGTTCCTGAATGGGAAGCCAAGTTTAGGTTAACCTAGCGGCTCTATACTTCGGGATCCTATGAATCACACACTTTGGGTCTTTATTGGACTAAGTAAAGAACCTATAGACTAGGTTAATGCCGAGTATACTATCAAATTCATTGGATAAATTATTTATTGATTGGACCAAATTAATAATTAAAAGGATTAAAGAAGAAAATTGGGAAAATTGCAGTGAGCAAAGCAAAGGAATTTTTCCCATTGCGTGTAAGCCACAGACGAACACTGGTTGTTCGGAGTGGGGCTTGCGCAGTTGCCCTACTAGTTAAAAAGCTCGTGGGTCGCTAGCACCCAAGCTAGGCCCTTGAGCACTAGCAAGCAACAGGCTCACTAATGGCCTACAAGCCCGTCTTGCGGGGGTAAGCCAAGCCCATTAAAGCTTGCCTTGTAAGCCATCACACAGCCAGTATAAGCGGGCCGTGCGCGAGTTGGCCAGCGCGGAGCTAGAGCTCTGCTCGCTGACCTGGTTGTGGGATGGGGATTTTCCCCATCCCACATTGATAAATTAGGGTAACAATTTGCTCCCCTCCCACTATATATAGTGGTCCCTTCTCCTCCTTTCAATCCACTTTAGCTCAGTCTTTCTATCTAAGTTCGATATCTTTTCTTCTCGAGATTTTTCTAGATCCTCCATGAGTTTCTCCAAGTGACAAAGAATTCTTTAGAAGGCTCTTTCTATTTTGAAGTGAGCCTTCTCAGTTAATATTTTTGGGTTAGTCTTCGAGCGATCTAGCAGCTGCTATCTACCAACGGGTTCTACCTCAGCGGAGGTTTTGGTCAGTGAAGATCTGTGTGGATCAATTATAGAGGCTATCATAATTTGGAGGCTAGTGCCAACGGAGTTCTACCGAATTACTTTAAGGGAACGCTACATCCGAAAGGAGAGAGAAGCACGCATCAACTTGTAATGTTCTAAACTTAGATGCTATGGTTTCTTTTATAAGTTTTATAAACTTATTGGCATCTATGGAATTTTTCAACTTAGATTATATCAGTCATGGCATGCTTAGGAGATCCTTTATGGTTAATTTTAAGTTTTGAAATTCTGCCTTGCAACGTTGCATGTTCAATTACTGTCTTGATTAACTAGTAGGTTCTTTATTAAGTGATGAATATTCTTCTGAATCACTCCATGTGGCAGTAAGTGCCTCATTTTTCCATCCAAGCTTCTTCTTAAACCTATCCATTTCATATTTTAGGCATGACTACTGGATATGACCTTTTTCACGATAACCAAATATTTGATATCTTTGAGTGTTCCTTCTTTTTTCCTTCCTCATCTCCTCACCGTTGTTGAGTTGGCTTGTTTTTTATGGGAAACTTCTTCTTGTTGAATTTCTCATCTTTCTTTATAAAGCGCTTGAATCTCCTTGTGAGAAGCACCATCTGCTCATCCAAATCATAATTGGTAGATTCGTCAGATGAGTTAGCTTTCAAGATAATAGCTCTGCCCTCTTTCTCCTTGCTTTACTCCTCTTGGAGTCATCATTATATTTCCTCAGGGACATTTCCTGAGTAAGCAAGGTGCCTATCGGCTCATCATAGTAGTAGGTCTCAAATCATGAGCCTCCTTAATAGCGCTCTTCTTTGCATCCCACTCTAAGGCGAGAACTCTAAGGATATTCTTTACCATCTCTTCTTCGGTAAAGTCCTTGTCTAACCTCTTGAGTTCATTAACAACATTAATGAACCTGGTATTCATTGATTTAATACTCCTTCACTTTATCAGTCCCCTCATAGGTGACTTCCATCTTTCTCCATAACTCTTGCACCATCTTGCATTCTAAGACTCTATTGAAATCTGTCAAATTTGTCTAGCACATAATGTAAGTAGTTGATGGCTTCCACATTCTCCTTAAGGAGCCTTTGGTCAGCATTTTTCCCCACTTTTCTACCGTTAATATAAAAGTTGTTAATATGAACAGGTGTTGTCAGTACCACTTATTAAATAGAAAAATGATAATAACTGCAAGCATACAATTGCGATATAGTTTTTAAAGATATCAATCCCACAGGGAAGGAATTCGATTCTAAGGACCAACTAGAGTTATGGGACGAAAGAAAATATAATAATTAGAAAGTTAAGGGTTTTGAATGGTAAACAGATGCATGAACAAATTAGATGTAAAGCACATTGATATTCCCTAAGAACAAGTATAGCAGAGTAAAATATGCAAAGTAGTTAAAGTTTTTTTAATTACTAGTTAACTTCAACAAAATCGGTTCTAGACGCCCAAATATCCTATAATTCACCACAAAGCAACACATGAAATGACTTTTCTAAATCTAGGGTAAACGAATTATGACACTTATAAGAACTTGGATAACAATAATACTATGCTTAGTACGGGTCGCTCTTATATAACCATATTTAGCAAGTTACAACTCCAAAAATGTTATCTCACTAAACAGCGTTATAATCACAGATCTAGTGATTATACACAATCTTGTTAACCCCGAAATCACTCTTAAAGTTAACTCGAAAGCATACAGCTTTATTAATATAAATGATGCAAGACGAAATACTCGTTATGACACATAGACATATCATAAACTTTGAAATAAAAAGTATAAGTAGAAAACAAAGTAAAGTTGTAAGGTATGTAAGTGAAAGCTAAAGTTTATCAAACTGTATCCACTCTTTAATGGGAGTCATCAATTCCCACAATTCCTAAGTCTACTTTGAATTCGATCTCGACTCGTACAGAACCTCCGCTAGGATGCTATTCTTTGTGAATATCAAATAAATGAATGTTGAAGAACTGAAACTTTTATTGATAAGTGCTTTGCAATTACACTCATACAACAATAGCTCGAATACTTGGAGAAATCTAGTAATCGAAACAAGAATCGAATCACTTATACATTTATTTCTCTAACACTTTGAACTATCGAAATCTATAACTTTCACTCTCTAATGTGTATCACGCATATCATCTATTATGCTCTCTACCATATACTACGAAATTGGTTGGTTTTAGACCCTATTTATAGAGTGCGAAGGGTTACGTCAATCCAAATGAAGAGTCGTGTCCATTGGCGAAAGGTTGCATCACTTCATTATGATTGTATATAAAGTTTCATCCTCATCTTTAATGGATAAGCACCTTTTCATGATTGGATTGCTTCCAAAAGGTGTCTTTTCATTTTTATCTGGCAGTTGGTAGTTCAGAATAGTTATCCTTAACCGTTACAAGTCGCGAGCTCTATATACATGTCGTGATCATGAATATCGGTTGATAACTTTCTGCTTGTGAAGAATGATAAGTCACGACCATGAATGGGTGTCACGATCGTGGCATGTGCTTTTTTTCATGATTCTACTTTGCAAGTTTGCCGATCTTTGACAACTTCGATCCTAAGCCAATTCCTTGTGTTCCACGCATCTTTTTGCACCTTTTTCACTCTTTTTACATAGAATTCCATCTTTGATCATTTTACTCCCAAGATTCACCTAGTTTCTGTACTTGCATAAAAAACAACTACACACCACGTGAATTCTTTTATATGAAATATAAAATGACTCTAAATCACATCATTTTATGATTAAAAATATCATGATAATAAGTGTAATTATACACTTATCAAGCGTCATCATAGTCTTATGGAACAACTAGAACATGTTCCCAATTCCGCACAATAGTGGGAATCCTGTTTCCTAATTCGATCACTAGCCATCCTTCCATGCTTTGTGATTGTATGAAGTTTTTTCATTCTATTTTTTCAAAATGTGTAATGTTGGCCGTCGAATATTGCATGCATGGTAACAAACATTCCTTCCTTGAGGAGGGTAGTCTGTCCATTGCCCGAACTGTAAGAATTATTAAAAGCCATTGGATCTTTAACTCTAGATAGTGAGTCTATAAGTTGAGCACTTCCTCTAATACTACTTGTTTTTCTACTTTAGCCTTGATAATCGTGCAAAGGGGGGTGAATGCAAATGTACTTGGTTCTTTATCGATTTAAAAAATTTAGCCAAGTTGTTTCAAGATGCTTGTTGAGTGACTAGAACTAAGTGCAATTTTTAGGCTAAAAACTATAAACTACTCAGCTTTGTTGACTTAGTTTACCTACAAGCTGTGCAGAGTAATCTTACTCAGCTAAGAATTATTTTCAAGCATTTATAATAAAACTAGAGATGATGTATGAGCACAAACACTCATATTGCAATTAAAGATATTAAGGGAAAGATTACACTTAATATTTTTATCCTTGTTCAGCCCCTAACCTACCTCTAGTCCCCGGATTCCTTTCCAAACTTTAACCCACTAGTGATTTCTCTCCTTCAATAGGCGGAGATACCTTTATAATGGGTAGAAACTTATAGAAAGTATCCTCCTTTCTAGCTACCTCTCAATACTTAGTTTAGGTACCCTTCCTAAATTGACTCACAAAGATTTTTAGATAAAAAAGTTAAGAACAGAGGATTTCAACTTATAAAAAGCGTTAAATCCTTTACAATGTAATAGCTTAGCTAAGATTTTAAGCCTATATGGTTTCTCTCTAACAAATAGATTAGAAACTAGGTCGTGTGCTTTTGATTGCTTGAATTGGAATTTTTGAACATTGTGATTGCTTTGACAAAGATTCAGCTCTTAGAAAAATTCGAGGTGATTTACCAAGTTTGAAAGTCTACTCCAATCTCTATTTATAGTTGTAGAAGCTAGAAATAGCCGTTGCGAACTTCTCATCTTGATTTGTTCTTCAAAATCTCTTCTCCAGATTCCAGGGTGTTTAAGGATAGCAATTTTGAAACGTTGAAGTGCGAGATTAAACTATTAATCTTTGATTCGTCAATAACTCATTTCTTTAAGCAAATCCATTTGAGAGAGGAGCATGCGAGATGCAACGTGGAATCTTGTGGTAGGTTTCTTTTGCTGATGTTGTAGAGTTACACGTAGATATTGGAAGACGACGCATGTCAGAAGATTCTTTTTTGAGTTGGATTTTAGTGAGAAATCTTCAACATTCTGTACTGACACCTTTTGGTTATGAGGACCACATGAATATCCATTTTGATTTCAACGCTTTTTACATGAAAAACATTAAAGGGAATATTTTGTCTTCATAAAATTGGTTAAATGCACAAGTTTCATAATATTCTAAGTGTTTAAGAAATACTCAAAATTTCACTAAGTAAAAGGTACTTAGCATACGATGAGTTAGATCGCATAAATTATAAAGTACTTAGCATACAGCTTTTCCTTCTCTAAGCTATAACATAATTAAGACTCAATAAAACTTGTCTAATTAAGAGTCTACTCAGTACATAATTTGTTTCACTATCCTAATAAGTTTTTTATTTCCAAAACTCTAAGTAGTATGAAGTACTTTAACTTGGGTTCAACAAAAACTATTATAAAATATGTTAGAAATCTATTATAAATATGTCAAAATCTATCTAAAATATTATATAATATATTAAAAACCTAGTAAATTGTTTACATGTCTTATATGAGATTTTTAGTATGATTCTAGTAGATTGTTTTTTCAAAAACTATGAATTTAAATTCAAAATCTGTTAGAATTCTATTAGAAACCTAGTAAAACACTTTACTTATTAAAATCATGTTGGAATGCATAATGTTAGAAATCTATTAGAAATCGAATAAATTGACCACAAGAATTAACTCATCTGTTCATCTACTTCCTTGCGATATAATCATGTTAATTTCAATGGAAACAAACAAAATCAAAAGAAAATGAAGTACAAAAATAAAATTTCAAGAAGATGAGTAACGACTACAAGAGCATAGCGTCGACAAGTGGAGGAGTAACCTATTTTGTCAGAGAGATTGGAGGAGAAGCGATGGCAAGAGGAGGAGCAGTGGCAACAACAGGAGGGGGGAGGAGATGTCATTTAAAGAGGATGGAAGTCATGGATGAAGAGTGGATGAAGGTGCAGATTTAAACGTGAGGAGGGAAGTTATGGACGAAGATGAGGTAAGCCATAGATGAAGAGAATGGGAGGAAAATCTGAACGTGAAACGTGAATTTGTAATTAAGTTTGGGTGGAAGAGATTTATGTATTTGAGAATCTTTAAAACAAGCTAATATGTAAACTGGTATACATGAACTATAAATAGTTTAGTAAAACAACAATCTTTTAATGAATACTCTAATCTTATACTCATTGTCACACTAAGCACATTCAAAAAAATAATTTCATTGGACTTATTACCCACGCGTGAAGCCTAAAACTCTAACCATTGTTTGTGAAAACCATGGTTTTTAAACCCGAACCGGACTGGCCGATCAAATTGGTTTGAATCGAAACCGATGGCTGGTTCGATCCGATTTGTAGTGGTTCACTCGACGATCAAGAATCAATCTACTGACTAGTTTGAACCAACTTGTTTTTTATTGAACCGGCCTGTTCAATGGTCAATTGAACCAGTAATTGACCAGTTCTTAACTTTATGTTACTTTAAAAAAAACATTTTTGCTTTTAAAGAGGTTTGATCCTAGGACTTCTCACCCTATATACCATTTAGCCTACCAATCGAGCTAAGATTATTATTTGGCTTCTTATTTCCATTTTTATATTTTTATATGATAAAATATTAAATTTTTTTACATTAAACTACAATTCTAAAATATCTAGAATATGTTTAAATTGTATTTTTATATAATTATTATATAAATCAATTTGACGATATTACATTTTAAAATATTTCTTTAATTATAATTTAAAAGTTTTATGTAGCTAACACTTTATTTTTTTAGATCAACTTTTTCAGAAATATGATTTTTTTGAAGAGGTTGCGTTTCAAATCTAGGACCTCATACCTTTGCTTTAAAAGGTGTACTAACGATGAATATAATTTTTTATTAGATTCCATTTAAATTTTAATTATATAAAATAAATGTAAATGTGTAGGTTTATATACTATTGAACAATTTTGCAAAACATTTTATCTAAATTATAAATTATGGTTTATTCCGGATTAAATTCAATTTGTTTTAAAATTACCGATTCATTAATTCTTTCACCAAATTTTATTGTTTATCATTTGTGTTTATTTTTATTTAAAGTAAGACTTTTGAAATATAAATTATTAACATTAAATATTCTTACTTGTTGGTATAAGGTATCTTATATTAAATGTTTTGATAAAAAAACTTATATTAAATGTTTAATGTCAAATTATTAAAAATATTAGTATTATAACATATTTTAAGAAAATCCACTTTGATCATTGATTTAATTTGGTTGAATCTTAAATTCATGACATACTCCCTTCTCCAGTTTGATGATGGATCCGGGTCTAAAAAACATGGTTAAAACTGTAAGAATATAAAACTCTGAGAGTTACATTTACCATACTTTTACAACATGCCGCCTCTCCTTTGTTCACTCCTCCATCTTTCTTTTTCTTTTGGATGCTTTCTTATTATAATTTATATTATACAACGTATACATGTGATGAAAGACACAAATGTAAATATGAAATCTAAAATAGTATATCTCTTATTAGGTATTTGTTTGATCTAATTTAATTAATTATTCATAGAACTTTCATGTAAAATGAGAAATGCCCATAAAATTCATAACACGATATTGAATCCTACAAAATGTTAAGAATATTGAGTCCGACAGATCGAATCTTTAACCAATTTGGTCAAATGTTATTGCAAGTTGTGTTCGGAATGGAAATTATTGCAATTTTTTAAATCAAACTATCGGGTTCGGTTAGGTAATGGGGTTTCGGTTTATTTTTGGAGTGATCCATGGGTTTCTAATCAGCCTCTGAATATCATTTTTTAAGACCTTTGGTTGTTGAGTGGAATGAAATCGGGTTCGGTGCATTTGGTGTGCTTGGAATTATTTGATAATGCAACTTTTGGTCGGCCTCTTCGGTGTAGAAGATTGCGTTTGTCCGAACGTAATCGTTGTCTCGAACTAAAGCGTTTGATATTTGAAAACAGCCCCTCCATTTTCCCTTTGTCCATGATGGATGCATTTCTCGAGGAGCATATTCGTTTGTCTTTTCCCTCATATGGTGACCGTTTTGTTTGGAATAGGACCCAAAAAACAGTTTTCATCGGCTTCTTTTTACGCGGGGCTGATTGGTGATTCGGTTTCTCCGAGCCTATGTTCTTCATATGGGTTGATTTGGGACACTCCGATGCTCCCCCATGTTCGCTTCTTTGGTTGGTTGTTGCTTCATGGTAGATTACCAACCCGGGATTTTCTAGTTCGTAGAGGTTGCACCTCCTTTTTGGATTCGAATCGCCCATTTTGTTCTACGACGGAAACAATCGATCACATGCTTCTTTTTTGTCATGATAGTTGGGTAACTTGGTGTAAGGCTCTCAAGTGGCTAGGAGTTTCGGTTCCTATCCCTCAGTATGCGACGGACTTCCTTGATTTATGGAGATCTTTTTTCTTGCCGGGTTTAAAACGAGAGTTCGCAACAGCATTGTGGTTTTGCATAGCTTTGAGCATTTGGAAACGAAGGAACAAATTTGTTTTTAAGGAGATTCATGGAAATGAAGACCTTCTTGTTTCTAATGTTTAACATTATTGATTATTTTTCAAGATTAAGAATAGGCTAGTTTCTTTTTCGGCTGCAAATCTTTTAATTGATCCGTCCTCTCTTTGTATATGAACTTTGTATTTATGTGGACGATTCACATTCTGTGATGCTCTCTTTTTAATGAAAAGAGGGGTGGATGTTTTGTACGCAAGCGATCTCATCAACCTAGTTGGAACGATTGCCCCGAAATTTTCACCCACTCCAATCTTTTTCCGAAGGAGAAACACAATGTTCCTCCGGAAATTTTACAAAAAAAAAACTAATCTTCATCAAGCATTTCACACTTTTCACTTTTCCATCCAATATATGATATATTGACAAACTTGTCCCTGTTTCACTTTTTTTTTTTGGCTTTTTTACTACATATTTATATCACTCTTTGTAATTTTTTTTCAATCTATTGTTTTTTCCATGGATTTCTATTAATTCAGCATCCTATTTATATAGCATTAGTTTTATCATTTGCAACAAATTTATCAAACATTTGGAGATTTGGTGTAAATACAAAAAATGAAATTTTAATGCTTACATGCTTGGGGTTGAAAACTAAATGAAAAATCACAGTGAGTAACAATTTGTATTTTCGGTATTACCTCCCACATCCTCTCAACAAAACATACAAGAAAAAAGCATAGTTTTGTTTTTCTTGATATTGCAAATTATACAGATTTTCATTCTTTATTAAAGTTACATATTTAAAATTTACAAGCATAAAAATAATAGTTTTTTTGTATTTATTAATATAATTAATAATTAACAATTTAATAATCACCGACTAAATTTGTTAGATAATTATATTATACCAAATAAAGATAATGAGTCAAAATCGAATATAAAGGTATAAAAAAGAGAACGGAAAATTACACAAAAGTTTCATTTGTCAAAATAATATGGTAAAAAATAATGTGTAATAACAAATCACCAATTGTCAAGTTTACTTTTTTTTTTTTATGAAACTGAGGTGAAGAGAGACGCATGGGGATGACACCCGGCTGACGAAACCAATAATCCTTATAAATTTACTAATTATATTAATATTGGCCATTAGCAAACAAATCTAACACTGCTGTTTGTTTGTTCAAGAGATAAAAGGGAAGGAAGGAAAAGACAAGAAGGACGAAGCGATAAAAACCGAACTCCAAAGCACAAGACCTCCCTCCCCAAATTGATTAAAATAATGTGATTTTCAAGATGAAAACAACATAGTTCAGTTACAAGCTAGAAGCAAACTCGGATTGTTAAATGCCGAGAAACAAACAACGTGCTATTACACGTGTATAAAAACTAACAAAATGAACACTAGACACAAACAGATCATCTGATGGTAGTTGCCCTTCAAAGATGAACTTGTTCCTACGCTTCCACATGGACCACACGATAAAGAACCAAAGAGAAATCTTGAATTCACGACAAATATTAGGTTTGAAGTACGATTGCCATAGGAGAAGAAAATCATAGACCGAAGATTCTATAGTCAAGGAAATGCCCAACCAACCAAAATTCTCTCCCATATTCTCATATTTATTCGACAAACAAGAAGACATGATCCATTTTTTCAAAAGCTGAACAAAAGGAGCAAATATCATCAGGATTTGAGTTGCAGCCTCTTTGAAAGAGGAAAGAACGTGTTAGCAAAAATCTAATCTTTGGCAATAAAAAAGATTTCCAATCGATTTGAAAGTCGATGGAAGTTTGGGAAGACTTATAATATCCAATGCAAAAAGATGCTACTGAGAATAACTTGTTTGGTCCAATCTCCCACAAGAATTTGTCTTCAGAAATTGAGAAAAGCAGTTGCCCCTGAATAATGACACCACCTGAGATAGCTTGGGCATGAAATAGAGTCGGGTTTATGCCTGAAATACAAGTACGAAGATGAAAGTAACGATTTTGTTGAGATATGCGCAACCTCCTCTTCTAACAGGATCGAGAAAACGAATCAAGCTCAAATAAAAAATTACAACCATCCAGGATAAATGAGTGTTTTATATTGCACAAGTTATATAAATCTAGGAATAAGTCTTCCAAAGGTTGCAAAGAGGTCTAGTTATCATGCCAAAATGAACCTGAATGCCCATTCCCAACTCTAGTTCGACAAATGGAGGAGAAAACTTGCCAAAAACCAGTTAAACGGTTGCAACCAGAAACTATATTCAACCAAATCAGCGATGCATGAGCCGAGTCAAATTGAAAGATATTAGGCCCAGATCTAAAGTCATGTCTTCGGACACAATAAACATACCATAAGAAGTTTTAGTTAAAATCCATCATCATCCAAAGCCATTTAGCAAGTAAACTACAATAAACCAAACTAAAATCACAAATAAACAAACCCCTGAGGTTTTTTGGAAAGTTAATAGAATCCCAACTAATCTTACAAATAACGCCCGCACATGCATCCCCTCTCCATAGGAAATTCTTTATGAGCCGAGTCAATTTTACATTCATCGATTCTAGCATTTTTAAAATGGATGTCAAATAAATAGGAAGAGTTGAGATCATTAATTTAATAAGAACAACACTGTCTACGTACTAGAGACTTCCCTTCCAATTAGCTAACATTTTCTTGAATTTCGCTATTAAAGGGTCCCAACACATCATAGGGCTATGCCGAACAGAGAGTGGACCACCTAGGTAGTTAATGGGAAATTTATCAATGCGGCGGCCCATGATTGCAGTACAAGAATGCAACAACGAATCTGAAACATCAATACCCTAGAAGAGAGCTTTTGTTATTTAATTCAAAGACTAGATATCAGCTCAAAACATCGTAGAATACTAATAAAATTTGGAATTAAGCATGGCATCCATCAGAATGAAATCGGTAAACCGAAGTAGAGAAATGTCTTGCATGGAATCTTTAAACATGAAGCCCCAAAATAAGCCTTCCCTGATGCTGCAGTTCAAAAGTTGTTTGAACCCTTCCACAACCAATACAAAAATGAAAGAAGATAGTGGATCTCCTTGTTTAAGTCCTTTATGTAATAAAATCTGGTCATATAGAGAGCCATTGATCAAGATGGAAGTGGTTGAATTTTTTCTACAGTTGGTTAACCATGAGATCTATAACCTATCAAATCCCATTTTCTGAAGAACAACATCAATGTATGCCCATGAGATGCTATCAAAAGCTTTGTGAAAGTCAAGTTTGAGAACTAAACATGAATATCGTCGTGAGTGGATGAATTGTATGACCTGATATGCTACAATCGAACACTCATGAATACTTCAACTTCTTACAAAAGCAATATGATTTCTCGATATTAGGTCTGGCAGAATCAGTTGTAAATGATGCCAAAATAACTTTTTTATAATCTTGTTGGATCCTATAAATTAGAGCAATTGGATGGAAGTTGTTCAAACTAGAAGAGCCTGCTATCTTTGGGATAAGGATGGTAAACGAGGTTTTAATAGAAACTAGTAGAAAAGAAGTCTCATCAAAGTGATTGACAAGTTTCATTATCTCTAGTTTCAACTCATCCTAAAATTATTTATAAAAGAAGAGATTAGAACCGTCTGGTCCCGGTGCCTTATTTGTGCCACAAGCCTTAACACTTTACCAAACTTCCTCCACCAAAAAGGGAGCAATCAACTATATATTTTGGTTACTGGTAACCTTCTCGAAATTGAGCTACTAAAGAGAAAATGGTATTGTAGGTGATGCCGAGAAAATATGCTCATAGAAGGAGTGAATAGCCTGAGTAATTGCTCTTGAATTTTGGATGAGGCTGCCATTAATCTCAAGTTGAGTGATGTGATTATTTCTGAATTTGCCGATGCGTTTTGAAGAAAGAAGTGTTTTCATCTCCCAACAAAGTCCAAGAGACCCAAGATTATTGGTGCCTAATATTTTCCATGTTTTTGCAATGTTGGAGTGTTGTTCGAGCTAGCTGAAGTTTGAAGGATGATTGTTCGAAAAATGGCCGTTTCACCTCACTAGATGTGAGAGTTAAAACGTGTGAATGTAGCTCCTTAATTTTTTCCTCAAGCTTGCCGAAATTTTGATTGTGCCATGGCCTAATGGCCATCCTCAATTGCCGTAGCTTATAAGTGATATCCCTATTAGAAAAGTTCAAAAAAACATTCCTCCAATGTACTTGTAAGAATGGGTGAAATTTCGAATTATCCCACCAACAATTCAATGATCGAAATAGCTTCAAACCCGCATTTGAAGATACATGCGATTGGAAAAGAATTGGATAATGATAGGATAAGATTGTATCCACTGTTGTAATTGACATGGAGGGTCATAAGTTTAGGATAGCACAGACGAAGAAATATTAGTTCCCTAAAGTAGTAAACAATTCCATGAAAATGGACCTCGATGATTCATCGGTAGAGATACTTTGATATGAATAATTATTATGGCCGCATAAGTTTCTAACCGCAAAATCCGAGACACTCGTAGCTTTATTTTCGAGCAAAACAAAAAACTAGAAGTTATATTTCGAACATAAGATCTGACAAAAGCTTACTTGGCCCTGTTGTTTAACCTACCTTGACAATTTCAATGTAAGAACGACAACGACATAAAAAAATAGATACCATGACAAAAACCACATCCAAAAAGGACTAAGCAGATTAAGATTTCATGAAGTCTAAGATTGCAGCCTTGTTTTTATCTTTGAACACACCTAAATACTTGTTTGCCATGTTAAAGGTTAGAAGGTTTTCATTCGGCTATATATCCTTATCCCCGGAATGAGACAGAATAACTAATTTGTTACATTTTGAAATATGTGGACCCAAGGAGCTCGAAGTACTGACATTAAACTCTACCGTACCTGAATTCTCGTGTCTAATGAGTTGGTTTGCGAAGGCATCATGTTGTCCTTAGTTGAAGCTGTTTACTGACATCCAACCAAATAACATGCGTTTAAGCATGTATTTTTTAATTATTTTATCTTATTTTCCATTTAGCTCTCAAAATCATTCATTTTCTTATACATCGCGCTAGTTTTTTTGTTTGTTTCATTTTTATGGTCGGAACGTCATCATTGAGATATATTTTTTCAAACTTTTTTTTCAACTATTCACTTTCTATCAATAATTTGGTAGAAGCTTATTAGAAAGCTAGTAGAAATCATATATTATATTATAAATTGTTCAATCTGTTAGATGTTTAGTAAATGCCGTATACATGTTTCTACTAAGTTTGTACTAGGATTCTTACATGTTTTTACCGTATTTCTTACATGTTTTTACCAGATTTCTAATAGACTTCTATCACATTTTTATTAGGTTTTCTACCAATTGCGTTTCTAAGTTTCCACCAGATGTATTGTATTATTATCTTTATTTATATTTCTTATTTTCAACATATATATATATATATATATATATATATATATATATATATATATATATATATATATATAGGAAGTTGGATCTGATTTGTTAAATTATATGTGTGCGTGTGAAATATCAGTTAAAGAAGACCATAAATGATGATTATTGAATAAATGAAATCTACCAAATATAATTCTAATACAAAAAAATAATCTACTAGAAATCTAATATTAGACAAATAAATAAGTACCATAATTCTTAAATGATAGATAAAACGCATCACAAGTATACAAATTCTAGTAGAGTTCTACTAAGAATGTAATATATTTGCTAAAAATCGTAGAGTGTTTGGCTAAAATATCAATCTCTTAGACATCTATTAGAAACCTCCAAGCAAAAGCTACATAAATAACTCTAATGAGTCATAAATATCAAAATATTCATAAAAAGAAATTTCTAATACAGTTATAAAAATCTAACAGAAATTTAACTATATTACAATAAAATTTTAGGGAATATAATAAATATCTAATAGAATTCTAATAGATTTTATAAAAAAGTATTATATTTGCATACTGTTAGAAATTTGTTAGAAATTTGCTAGAATTAACTGCGAATATTCTTGAATATCAATTATTGTTAGATACATATTCCTTCCCCTCTTTTTATTTTCATTTAACAATAATTTCTTTCCTTCATCATTCCTTCCCCTATATCCGAAAGAAAAGAACATCATTGTGGAAGTAACGATGCCTTGGGTACCTTGTAATATCATTTGGAGAAGAATCACTAATGTGAAATCACAAGAAGCTCTAACGTTGAATCAAGATCATGGATTGATGCGTAGTAGTAGCGATTTCTATCTCAATTTGCAACTTATAGATTCATTATGCGTTTCCGCTAAACAAAATCTAATACGGAGTCTAAGAGGTTACAAACAGATTTTTACCCATCATCACGGCTGCCATGTTCTATCAAAATGTCGTACACCATTCTTGTGCTGCTCTTGCTCCCTTAATAATTATAGGCCTATTGAGTTGATTCATGAGATCCACAAGATCATTGTGAAGCTATTCTCATTACGGTTGCAAGCGGTTCACCCGCGATTAATATCAATAATTAATTTGCATTCGTTAAGGGAAGAAAAATTCATGACTTTTATTTATAGCATCTGAAATATTACACTCCGATCACTCGAGTAGGCGGGCATGTCTAGTAGTTAAACTTGATTTTCATAAAGCATTCGATAGTGTATCTTGGGGTTACATTAATGCGGTAATGCGATGTATGGGATTTAGTGAAAAATTGATTGGTTGGCTCACTAATTGTCGGAAGTAACTGTAGAAAGTATTAAGATTGAATTACAGAACTGATTTGTGAAGAATTCAGTTGATTACATTTGTTCTAATTTTAGTATATTACAATTGTAAATGAAAGTGCTTTATCTAGCACTTTGTACACTTTGGCTTTACATTCATTACAACTAATAAAGAGGAAAAATTTGTGGCATGATTAACGGGAAAAGTAGGAGAAAAGTAGGTGGGATATGATGACTCTTCTGATCCCAAACCTATTATTCTAACACTCCCCCTCAAGCTGAGTAGTGGGGTCACCAATGCTTAACTTGTGTAGAACTTGAGTGAATATTTTCCCATTTAATGCTTTGGTCAGAATATCTGCTAATTGATCTTCGGATCTTACAAACGGAAGAGTAACCATTCCTGCTTCAATTTTCTCTTTGATGAACTGTCTATCAACTTCCACATGTTTGGTCCGATCATGTTGTACTGGATTTTCTGATATCCGTATGGCTGCTTGGTTGTCACACATTAATTTGCATGTTTTCGATGGTGGAAAACCAATTTCAGTTAGCAATTTTTGTATCCATAGGACCTCTATAAGTCCACGTGCTATTCATCTGAATTCTACTTCTGCACTTGATAGTGACACCACTTTCTACTTCTTACTCCACCAAGTAACCAAATTCCCTCCTACTAGAGTAAAGTAGCCTGATGTAGACTTTCGATCCATTGGGTTTCCTGCCCAATCTGCATATGTGAAAACTCGAATATCCAGATGATTATGGTTTTTGAATAGTACTCCATGCCCATTTGTTCCTTTAAGATACCTTATGATCCTTTGTACGGCCTCCATGTAACTACTTTGCGATCAGTGCATAAATTGACTAACTATTCTCACAGCATAAGAGATATCTGGTCAGGTATGAGATAGATAGATCAATTTACCTACCAACCGTTGATACCTTTCCTTATCTGCATCCTCAGCTTCTTCTAGTATTTGAAGTCCATGGTTGACCATCATTGGTGTGTTAGCTGGTTTGCATTCCATCATTCCTGTTTCTGCGAGTAAGTCCAAAGTTTACTTCTTTTGGCATATGAAAATACCTTGTTCGGATCTTAGTACTTCGATTCCAAGGAAGTATTTCAACCTCCCAAGGTCCTTCATTT
>CATIWQ010168945.1:0-13034 GCA_949673415.1 Euphorbia schlechtendalii | reverse complement strand
AATATTATTAATATTATATATAAGGTAAAAAAAATACGAGCCTGTTCGCGAGTTTTCGATCCGAACCTTAAAAAGCTTGGCTTGGTTTGTTAATATCTCGAGCCGATCTCGAACTCGAGTCGAGCTCTATCGAGTCGAACTGTGGCCGAACTTTGACCAAACCGAATTTCGAACTGTTTGCGAGCCACTGGGCTTGTTAACACCCCTATGCTCAAGTCGGTGTCATTAAAGGAAACCGTTTGGATTGATCAGCATATTTTAAATGTGCATGTAACATAATTTTCGAAGGAATTTAATTTATTACTTTATGTTAAAAATAAAATCTTGTTATAAATATATGAATTAAATAGAATTGAATTCTTTCGTGAATGTTGATTTTACTATATAGGTTGTAAAACTTTTTATGTACGATTTTGTCAAGTAAAACAAAAGTATCTTGTTAACAATACGATGAGAGAGAACAAAATTATGTGAATTCCATTGAAGAAAGCTTTAGCAATTACAAAGAGAAGTACAATATCAAGAGTATTAACAGAGGAGATGAATTGTAATGAGCAGTTGTAAAAAAATATATACAACGGCTAAAAGAGAAGGAATTACTAAAATATCTCTGCTTACTAATTAACTTTTTAACTATTTTGTAATATCTCCTGCCATAGCTGACAATCATTGAATCAAGATAAGCCCTATAGTTTTTGTCTGCCTTTTGAAATCAGGTGTATGCAGAGCCTTTGTTAGCATATCAGCTACTTGATTTGAACATGAGACTGCCAGTAAGTGAACAATCTATGTCTAAATTCTTTGTCCTCTGATGGAATGCTGAGTTTTTAGCAATATATTATCACAGAATAATAAAGCTGGATCCGAATGTTTAATTGTGAAATCCTTCAGCGGATGTAGGAGTCATTGTATTTCTGACAGTGGTAATTGCCATAGCCCTATATTCAGTTTCAGATGAGCTCCTTGAGATTGCATTTTGTTTCTTGAATTTCCATGAAATTAATGAATCCCCTAAGAAAACAGAGTAGCCTGCAACTGAACTTTTTTTTTTTTTTTTTTTTGTGTCTATGCATGATCCCTTATTTGAATCAGTACATGCCTTAATCTTTGCTATCTAGACAACCAAACTCAACAAGCAAATCAAGTGTATAATTTCTCCAATAAACATGTATTCCAGACATATTTCTAGTAATTTTTAATCCTAGAATAAATTTCAAAGTTCATAAGTTTTTTATTGTAAAACAGTCATGAAAATATTTCTTTATATCCATGATAACTTTCTTTATGATATCATTAAAATACATAATGAGAGCAATGAAAACATTATCAACTTGTTTAGTGTAATAAAGACGAATCTGAATAAATCCATTATTTAGCAAGGAAGTTTTTATAGTGGAAGGGTCCTTCAATTGAAAGTCGTTTTCTGTTCAGAAAAAGAAAACATTAACCATGATTATTAGAGATCAAGCTTAGTGAAATCTTAAAAAACCAAACAAATATTCTCCTTAATTTGGAGTTATTAACGTTAATTGCTCATTTTTTATCATAAATTTTGTGTAATTTCAAAAGAATCCTTTTGATATTTTAAGTACTAATAAATAATATTATTGAGAGAATTATTTTTATTGCTTTATAATTTAATGAGTCATGTTATATAAATTAAAAACCAATTAAACTAATTTATACGGCTTTTTAATTTCTTTTTAACATTTTATATTGATGAGTTTTATTATCTTTTATGGCCATTCATTACTTACTTTGTCATCTTTTATGGCCATTCATTATTTACTTTGTCCATAACCTCCCATTACTTAATATTTCAATAGCCAATTTTGTTTCTTATAAATAGACTCTTTTTTAATGAGTTGAAGGAGAACAACTAATTCGTATAATATATACTAACTAATTTTTGGGCTATCTCTTATATATATTGGTTTCGTTTGAAGTTATGAACTATTTTGAATATATATATTGGTATAATTAGTATAATATATATTGGTTTCCTGAGGAAGTGGCCACTAGAGCTTGCTGTGGAGGACATCCCAGTGATGGGAGCGACAGAGATGATGATGACCTGGATGCTTCTCCCGAGGCTAGAGATGAGGATGATGGGCTAGAGGTGGTTTCACCTGTAGCTGCCCCTAGAGCGGGCACCGTTAATCTTGGGGTGATTGGTTATGGCTTTGGGTCTCTCGAAATCTGCTAGATTTAGGCGCATGATATCTTTCCTCAAGGTAAGCATCATTCTCCTTTGATCTTGTGTCCATGTTGTTTATTTTAATTTTGTAGTCTGACTTTTACTTCTTGTGGCAGGCTTGCAAGAAGAGGATCAGGTACGTTGAGCATGTCATCCATGAGGAGCCTAGCGCTTAGCGGGAGAGGAGCGAGAGGGAGAGGATTCCTTTATCATGGCTTACTCGGGAGCCTACCGGAGAGATATCAGCTCTGAGAGTGATTGAGGGAGTCCTCCACTAGGAGCTAGACACTGCATTTATGTTAATGACGCCACTAGGAGAGAGAGACCAGAGGCACTTATTGGAGACCACTCTTCTCTTCAACTTCATACCAACAGATGCTACTCATGTGAGTTCTTTAGATTTGTGCTTTTTCATTTTTGAGAATTATGTTTTGACAGGATGACTGATCTATAGCTTTTGAATTTGCTTGTGCATGAACCTATTGCTGAGGCGGAGTAGCTTTCTCGTGGGATATTCTCAGCACGCGACGTCATGATGGCCCAAGAAACACTTGCTATGGTAAGAACATCCATTTATTTTTATGCACATAATATATATGTATGGTGATGGTATATAATTGTGAATGTATATATGTATGTGGGTTTGTCATTTATTTAGTATGTATATATAGTGTTGATTATTGATTCATCCAGATTTTCATTGACATGGAGTAAGATATGTGAAAGGTTGAAAGCCCAAGAAGAGGTGGCTAGCTTGCAGGCTCGATTGGCAACTTTCGAGGCAATGAGGGAGAGGATCGAGGCACGGGCCCACGAGTGATCCAACATGGTTATGGACCTCCTACGCGTTATATCTAGGCTGGAGGCCAAGATAGTGCAACTGATCGAGATAGGCCCAAGGGAGAGGGAGCTCGAGATCTGCTTTGGGCGGAGGAGTGATGATGGTTTCAGGCCTAGTCATAGGTCGAATCTTATTAGGCTCATCTCTAGGGGCCAATACCTGCCTAGGGCCCCTCACAAGAGAGTAGCTCTTGGGATCCCTCCTATAGGCGAGCCCTTTGATGATGAGGAGGATGATGAGGAAACTAAGGATACCACAGAGGATGATGATGGTAGCAGCAACGACGATGAGGCCTAGTCTAGACTATAGTAGTCTAGATTTGTTACTTTGTAGCTTTTGCTTGTATAGTTCGCACATTTGATACATTTTCACATTCTTTTAGGATTTTTTCATACTTTTTATTTTTTTTATAAACAATTGCTCTTTCATAAGAAAATTTATTCCCTTGAAACCTACTTGCAAATTATCGCATAAGTGCTCATTCTAAAATTTTTGCACAACAAATCAAGAGCAGGAACCACTATCTTGGTATCGACCCTATAGTCGGCACCAGCCTAAAGTAAGCCGGTACTGGTCTGATCATTTAGGCTGGTCCCTGGTCAAGAGGCCGGTTCCTTTCCCTTCTCAAGACTAGCCAATTTTTCTTCTTTTGTTTCTTTTTCCCTCGCTCTTCTTTACTGTCATTCCCTTTTCTTCCATGAGAACCAATAACTCCCAACTGAGATTATTTTTAGGAACACTCAAGAATCCCGACTAGAAGAAGCTGGAGGTTTTTTTTGGCTTGTGAGGGCTTTGGTATCTTACCTTTTGTCGACCAATACATTCTTTATTCATGCGACGCTCACATTCTAGGATCCTCTTGATCGCGTCTTCCACTTCTCTACTCAGGTACTATGCCCTATAATTGAGGAGTATCAGGTCATTACACCTAGTGGATCCCTGTTGCAGTGCCGAGATACTAGTTTAGAGCCATCAATATATTAAGAGGGTTGTGGAACTTGGATTCCACTAACTAGTTCCTATCCCATCCCCCAAAGATTGGTGGTTTCTGAGTTGTGGCAGTTCTGGAATGGTGCTTAGCTACTCCTAGGTATCACATTGATTGGCCTCGAATGGTCGCCTTATTGCTTATGTCAGAGTTCATATGCGGAGCAGGAAGCATGACCCCTATTCGACTCAAAGCTATCATTACTAGCCTTCAAAGGGAGCTTCACCAGCAGCTGCTAGATTAGTAGAGAGTTTATTATGTGTGGAGGTTCTAATCGGAGACCACTTCACTCTTCAGAGTTAACCTTACAAACCCATCTTCTTTTTGTTAACTCATTTTAAGCTTGTATTGAGATAAAATTCCAAGTTTGGCTCTTGGAGAGCAGAGGTGATATTTTGAGAAGTATAAGGTTACCCACTATGATGAGAGAGGGCTCCTCACCATTGACCATCATAAGCTGACACTAGATGACTGGATACGCATCATGAGAGGATATGTTAATAGCCAGATTCAATGGGTTTGCCCCTAGGGGAGGATCATTGACTTTGCCACCCATGTACATGCCCATGGTGCCCAGATTCTTGGCTTACAAGGTATCACTTCCTATTCTCTGTAACGACTTTGTAGGAAATATGGAAGGACTCAGCGAGTGACTAAAGACTATTGCCCTACTCATGCCACATAGCTGGGATCACAAACTTCTTGACCATATCCTTGAGAGATGGGCCCATCACACTTCCTTCGCCACACTAGACCATGCTCATCAAGAGACTAATGAGATCGATGGTTACTACAAGGGATGGTTGCAAGAGATCCATGAGCTCACTAACCTAGATAAGCGGGATTGGGCTACTCTATAGTGGAGGTATGCCGAGGAGTGGCTATAGTATATTTGATGAGAGAGAGGAGGAGAGGCCATTAATAATGCTGATACATGTAGATGCAGTAAGAAAGCAGATGCAACCTATTTTTAAAGTTCAGATGTTTTATATTGATGCAGACTCTTTATCCCTTATTTATGAATTAGAATGTATGCAATATTAATTATGATTACTGATGGGTGTCGAGACCACCAAAAATAATCCTTGCACATAAAAATAATTTGTAAAAAGTAGTAAATAGGGGTCGATCCTTAGGGATGGTATTAACTAAGTAATTCTAAAAGAGAATGACTAAAGTGACTATATCAATTTCCTTGAAAATCATTTAGAGTTGAAAATTGTAAGTAAAAGAGAATATAATACTATTGTAAAATAACTACTTAACCAATAGGGAAAAACCATGTATTATAATGATCACTGGACAAGGGATAAATTACACCATGACTTAGGTTTAGTTATAATAATGCTCCACATCATACAATGTTAACGAATCTTCCTTACTTTGTATGGGGATGATGCTTCGCACCTCAATCTCCTTCTTATCTATCGTGACTCTCGACATCATGCTAGAGAGCTCATAAAAAAACATCAATGAATACTAAAAAAGGCTAAACCCTAATCGATAGATAGTAAAAATCCTAACAAACGTTAGATTCTTGAATCTCTAGTCTCAATGATGATATAGAGACTAGTGTCACTCACTCTTCCTTAGGTACAATTACGGATGCAAAAATCAGAGATGATAGTAAATCACAAAGACTTACCTTAAGATTGATCAGACCACAAAGAGACTAAGGATCCAATAATAATAAGTACCGAGATCAGCAAATAAGTCACCTTATGGACTGTTATGTTTAGGTTTAAGTCCTCACATTAATCAGACATGGCCTTGACCCTTTCTTGGTCAAGTCACTATAAAATTAGCTAGACATGGCTGAAATTAAAGATGATAAAAGATAGAGACTAAATATGAAATTGCAAGTAATTGAAAGAATTTGTAAAATTAATTGCAAATTTGAAACTCGAAAATAAAATAGAATTGTTTTTGAAGCAAATTAAATGTAAAAACATTGGAAAACTAAGGATAGAATATAATATCGTTCTAAACTAATCTAGACTTAGATTACGACTAGACTAATTCTAAGAAAAATTAAATTAAAATCTAACTTCAAATTCTGACCCTTTCTTCTTATGGGATTTGGCCTATATTATAGCCATATGGGCTAATCCATTGCTCTTAGTCTTTGATTATACTTGTTCCTCTGTTGGTCTTATCCTTAGCCTTATACTTGGAGATAAATGATAGAGTTTATCCTCTCTTCAAGATAGAGTTTATGAAGCAGATTAACTCTACTTTGAACTAAAACTCCTTGAAGATAGACTTTGCCCAAACTGGTGATTATCTAGTGACTTTTATGCTCTTATCTTCCAACTTGACATGTTTCTTACATACAGGAAGATTTTGGAATTTACAAAAGTCACAAGGACTAACTACTACTCTTGGTGGTAGGACCAGGATCTTGGTGGAATGTTGTTTTTGGCCATTTTAACCAACTTTCATCTAAATCTCCTTAAAACTCTGATTTGATAGAAAATAGCAGCAACAAAGTCCATAAATACTAAAATATGCTTATAAAGATATGAAATTGAGTATAAAAACATTTTGGATTTACAACCTATCAAATCTCCCGAAACTTATTCCATGCTTGTCCTCAAAGATCAGGAAGAAAAGAGAATAAGAACTGCACAAAGACCCTAACAATTTCATAAAGAGATTGAGATTTTTCACCAAGATCATGGTAGAGCTCCTTTTTTAAGCACCGGGAGTCTAACAAAAGAGTTATCTTTAAGAAAGTATAAAGACTTTGCTCGAAAACCTAAGAATTACTTAGTTGAGTTTATTAAAGAAATCAAGTATCCAAAGGAAAACTTCACAGCTACCTTCTTCATTTGTCCATTCGCTTGGCGGGGGTCCTTAGAGACATAGCTAAAAAGAAAAGACTGTATTTTTCTTTTCTAACTTTATCATTTTTTTAGTATTTTTTTAATCTTTTTTTATTTTTTGAATTTTAAATCTTTTTCTTTGCAGAAAATAATGAAAACCCTACGAAATAGTCATCACCTAGTTACTAGCCAAGCAATGCTCTTTCTTCTTCGGTCCTATGAAAGAGACTTCACCTAGTTATGAGCCAAGTCAAGCTCTTCCTTCTAAAAGCGTTCTTATGAAAGAGTAATCACCCGGTTTCTAGCCGAACAATGTTATTTCTTCTAATACTCAACAAAACAAAAAATAAAGCAAGTAATTAACCACCAAGTTTATAAAAAAGAGCAATTAAAGGTCTCAGTGAAGGTCTAAAGGTACAGAGACCTTGCTGAAATAAACCAAGTCTGAATGCAAAAGATAGAAATTAAGTTTCTAAGGCACCCATTGGGATTTAAATCTTACAAAGTGACTTTCAGAAATCAATCACTAGAACAAACTTTGCTTAAAAACAGCTCTTAATGCAAAGTATGGTTAGTTAATTTGGTCACGGTTACTTGTTTAATTAGTCATAATGAATGTATCTCTCTTCTTTAGTTTTCCTCATTTCTTTATAATAAGTTAGAGTACAAAGCAGGTCATTGTGAAAATCAAAGAGAGAACATTGAAATTAGAAGACTAATTTTTTTCATTTAATTTATATACAAAAATTTAAAATTTTTTAGAATGAGACTATAAAATGACAAAATTCAACTCAAACAAACTAAGTCCTAAAAAAATAAAAAGAAAAAGAAAAGAAGCAAAAAGATATATTCCCCTCCCCACACTTAAATTTTGCATTGCCCCTATTGCAAATATCCTAAAAAAAGAAAAGAAAATAAAGAAAGAAAAATAAAAAGAAAGGAAAAATAAAAAGGCAAAAGAAACTGATACTGAGAGGAGGAATTGGCAAAAACCTACTCCCGGTCTCGCTGATGTGCTTGATGCTTGAAAGACTTGAGTTGGAGATGATCACATAGAGTATCCAATTTGAATTCCAGGGCATCAAAGCTAACCCTAAGGTATGTGTTCTCTACACTGAGCTATAGAGAGCTGTTGAATAGGTCATTGTATTGCTTCTAAGGGCTTTTATCTTTTCGAGCATCTTAGTGTATGTGGTTAGGTTATTCTGCTACTGCAAACGTGATAGTCTCCTTGTCTTTCTTTGAATCAATGGGAGTGTGGGTTCTAATCTCTAGAGGGTCTGGGAGATGCATCTACTTGTTCCCATTATAGGTTTCCACCATGAGCATGGTTTCCAAGTTCTCCTTGTTTAGGAGAGTGGTCTCGGGAATCGGAGTGTAGCCTGTAGGATTAAATTGATCCATCCTACATGTTATCACCGAGATCACTACACCAAAAATAGGAGGATTTCTCCCTCTTTTGAGAGAGAATTGGATTTGTTTGGATAACCATGTGCCAAGGTGGAGTCAGTAACCATGCTCCAAAGAATGTTGAGCTCTTTTTCGTTAATGGTCCTGGAGCTCTTATGGCGACTAGAAAAGTTGGAGAGGATTTTGTGGCAGTAGCAAAGGTGAGGTTCATGAATGTAGCAAGCCTTAGAGTTCCTGGATTTCCAAGAAGTCACCCTTGGATTGTTGTTGCATAGAGAGAAGTAGGTCTTTGTGGCTTCAAAATTAGGACGAGGAGCATCACACATGTCATCTGATGGCTGTGTGACTCCAAAAGCCTTGATCAAATTATCGAGACTCCAGGAAAAGGTATTTTCGTGGAGGTGAAATTTGATGATGTTGGGCTCGTCGTAGTTGTTGTAGTCCTTCTTGAAGGAGAACATGGATTAGAACTCCCACACCATCTCTTAGTATGCTAGGAATGGGAGGAAGAGTAGAGGGAGTAAATAGATCACTGTGAAGGTAGCGAGTACATGTACCTTGATACTGAGACTCTCCATAATCTCGATGCGTGCAATTTTGGAGGGCTTTGGCATTACTCCCTTATAGCGGTTGAAAATGCCACGGGGACCTGGTTTGTTGAAAGTATTGAACACCTTCCCCTTGGAGATAAGAGCCTCTATCTTCTTGGCCTTCTGCTCGTCCTGGCCTTATCACTCCTGGTGGTAGGATTCTTTTTTATTGGGACCGGAGGAGGTGTAGGAGTATGCTCTTTGTCTTCACATTTGCTCAAAATGATGGTTCTTTTTTTTAACTCCACTACCGGAGAGTCCTCTTGGTTCCCTTGAAACTCAGCAATCTCCTCTTCTTTGTGGATTTTCTCCGAGAAGACAGTTGTGAGGGGAGAAACCTGAGTAGGAGCAGACACGGAGGTGCTGCTAAAGCTTGCAGAAACCAGAGTGGTCACTTTACCGTGGACTCTTTTGTTAGTGGTTTGTGGTGGATGCCCATATTAGGTGTTTCAGATAGGTTGGCCTTGGGCGACAAAGGGAGTTGATTGCATAGGGGAAGCCATTTTTTATTAGAGAGAAGGAAGGGAGAATTTACTTTTACTTTTTAGAGAGAGAGAGATCAATTTGCAAGTATGGGTGAAAGTGAGACGTAAGGTCCAATTTATAGGAAATAAATGTGCTTGGGGAGCAAGCAAAGGGTTAATCCATAATTAATAGGGACCTTATGTAATCATGGTAGTGTAAGGATGACTTAGAGTGATTGTAATTATGACCTCTTATGTCAGCCCACGCTTGGAGAGAAATTCAATGAATCTAGACTAAATTATGATTATTTTTCTCTCTCTCTCTCTATCGTCTTTACATGTGACTCCTCGCTTCACACTCCATCTCCGCGTGACTCTGTGTTACCTTTTCTATTTCATGTGACTCTTCCTCTAGCTAATTAGTTCGTCTGCATCATTAAAAGAGAGAAATTAGTCCTAATCAAATGTATCTAATCATTATCTACAAATCCAAATTAATAACTAAGATTAAGACCTAATTAAATTCTAATTAGATCCTAATTAAACGTTATTTAAATCCTAATTAAATAATAGTGCTCAAAATAAATTATTCCAAAATTAAAAATGCTTGGGCTGCCTCTGAAGAGCGCTTTGGTTTTAACGTTGTTTAGCTCAACTTCCCCACATCGAGATCATGGTGTGGGGTTAGAGATCTCTGTGAAGTGAATTTCTTCAGAGTGAGCTCAGAATCCTTCATGGACTTGTCTATCGCTGTGCTTTCGATGATGATTGCTCTGTGCGGAAATACCATGGTCACTATGAAATGATTGATCCACCTAGACCTCAATTTTTTGGGGAATATTTTGTGTATTAAAAAAGTAAAACTTTTTTTCATTCCCTGAAATTTTTCCTAGAAACATGGAGATCATGGTGACGTTTAGTGGTCTCTTTGTAGGCTTTAGACCTCTCAAAGACCTCATTTCTGATCCCTTCTATCTCATGCATTTGTAACTTCCTCTACTCAAGGGCTGCATCCATTCTATAGTTGGTCTCTTTGATTGCCTAGTACACCTTATGCTCCATCTCTATGGGTAGGTGGCAGGCTTTTCCGTAGATAACTATGTACGAAGACATCCATATAGGCTCCTTTCATGCTGTTCTTACTACCTAGAGAACTTCAAAGAGACGGAGAATCCAATCTTTCCTATTGGGATTGACCGTTTTCTCCAAGATGAGCTTGATCTCCCTGTTGCTCATTTCATCTTGTTCGTTAGTTTGTGGTTTGTATGCTGTTGAAGTCATGTGCTTTACTCCCCATTTCTTTAACAAGGCAGGGACCTTTCTTTTGTAGAAATGTGCACCGTGATCAGTGATGAGTAGTCTTGGTGTACCATATTTATAGATAATGTTGTTCTTTATGAAGTCAGCCACGATCTTTGCGCTATCATTTCTTATTGTCTTAGCCTCTATCCATTTAGAGATATAATCTACTACTAAGAGGAAATATTTAAATCTAAAAGATGGGGGAAAGGGACCCATGAAATCGATTCCCCATACATCAAAGATCTCAACGACCAATATTGGAATTATTGGAAGTTGGTCTCTATGACAAAGTTTACCAGTTCTTTCGTAGTTATCACAAGCCATATAATACATGTAGGAGTTATGGAAAATATGTGGCCAGTAAAATCCACATCCAAGGATGTGTTGTGTTGTTCTCTCTGGCCCATTGTGACCTCCACGAGCCTTAGTGTGACAAGCATAGAGTACCATGGTGTTCTCCTCTCCATTGATACATCTCCTTAGAATGAAATCGTTCCATTGTCTCCATAGATAGGGATCATCTTAGTGATACTTGACAGCTTCTCTCTTCATATTATCTTTGTCATTGAGCGTGAAGTGGTCAGGGAACCTCTCAGTGGTGATGAAATTAACTAGATTAGCGTACCAGGGAGACCCTGTGATGGCCAAGAGACTCTCGCCATGAAATTCATTATTCACCTCCTATGGTTTCCCTGAGTTGCTGATTCTACTGAGATGGTCTACGACTAGATTTTTATCCCTTTCTTGTCATTGATCTCTATGTCAAATTCTTTTTAGAAGAAGAATCTAATGAATCAGTCTCGGTTTGGCATCCTTCTTGGTTATTAAGTAGTGTGATGCTACATGATCTGAATACACAATGACCTTTGAAAAAAGAAGGTAAGAACAAAATTTTTCCAAAGTAAAAATTATTGCAAGGAGTTCCTTTTCGGTAGTGGTGTAGATCCTAGGCTCCGTGGGTTGACTCGCCCGTACAAGGTAAGCCCTAATGGGCTTGCCATATCTAGTAAGCTATGCTTATAGGCTATCTTGCAAGCCAAGCTTATGGGTTATGCTGGTGGGCCTACGTTGTGGGCCCATGCAAGCGTTGCCAAGCCCTTGCAAGCCTGTAGCCCACCTGCATGCGCTAGCCTAGCTAGCGTATGCCAGTGGCCCACAAGCACTTCTCCGATGCTCGTAAGGCTGCCATACCACGCAGGCCCCCACCTGCTAACAACCCGTGTTCGCAAGGCTAACTTTTTGCACCGCATAATTTTTATTTCTCCTTTAAAAATCCCTTTAATTATTATTTGGTCCAACCAATTAATAATTCATCCAACTAGTTTGACTTTCTTTATATTCTTAGCATAGACCCAATCTATAAGTTCTTTACTTAGTCTAGTAAAGACCCAAAGTGTGTGAACTCATTGGATCCCAAAGTATAGAGATGGTAATGGTTAACCTAAACTTGACTTCCCATCCTAGAACCTTTAAGCTTAGTGTTCCAAACCAATAGAGAACTCCATAACTCTAGACGATCGAATGGGCTTTCTAATAAAGGCATATGATCCCAAGATACTTGGAACGTTACGTGCTTGTGATTAAATCTGGTTCTGCAATAGTAACCAATATAATACACTCCTTCTATCAGGTTAAGTACCATCTAATTTATTAAGCTCGGATTGAGTGTTAGCTCATGTAATAGCCGTAGCAATCCGAGAATTAGACTTGTTCACAAAGAACACCACTCGCCATAATGTATCAACATTGACTAGAAACCCGTTCTATCAATCTTACACTCTAATCAGAGGTTTATGAGTGTGTTAGTTCAACAAGACGCCTTAAGGTATAACTCCCTTTATATCACTATATCATGAGCGTTGGATCCCATCTTGACTACTCGGCTTACAAACCAGTGATCATCACTATACAATCACCCGTATAATCCTGATCACTAGGGTATGAATAAGTATGACCCAAAGTATAGAAACTCCTGCATAAGGTAACCAGTATCTTAGGACTGAGGATACTTGTACTGCTATTGCAATAAGACATGACACCAACCCATGGATATAGTTATTTCTGAGTGTTTGTCTTATAGCGGTCTCCAATGTATTACCCGAATACATTCATCTGTTAACTCAAGGTACCACCTTAAGCTCGTGAGATCGGCTGCTTGGATCTAATTCAAGGAGTAAGCCTACACATGCTAATATATTCGCTTCATTGATGTCCAATCTCATTGAAACTATGATTATGGATATTTAGACTATTCATAATAACACATGTGTGCAGTTCTTACACCACATATGTCACACTATGTCCTCACACTTTCACGCTATGAAATAGTCATAGACTTTATCTTATCAATGAACATATACATAACAATACACACACACACACACACACACACACACACATATATATATATATATATA
>CATIWQ010168941.1:0-25762 GCA_949673415.1 Euphorbia schlechtendalii | reverse complement strand
AGTACCCACTACCAAGTTTGCTCTCTAGATATTATCTAATGTTAATTTCAAAATATAATATAAGAATCAAATGCAACCATCCAATGAAACTTAAGAGCATCATCCTATAAATTAATAAATCACATAAACTAAAAGTATTAGTCTAAAGACAAATTGACAAATCATTGTATCTGAACTAAAATACATTAATTTATATATGATTTTAATTCGATTCGGTTCTCGGTTTATTCGGTTTTTTTTCCAAAAACCGAGAACCGAACCGAAAACCAAATTATTCACATATATGGACCAAGAACCGAACCAGATTAGTTCGGTTCGGTCCGGTCCGGTCCGGTTCGGTGGTTCGGTTCGGTTTTTTTGGTCTTTTTCTCTCCCCTATCGCGGGCCGTGCGAAAAGTCAAGAGTAGGCACTGTCTCTCCTTCTTGAGGGTTCTTACCATGGGAAAGCAGTAAGATCTCCAAATTTTGAGCTCGAATCATATCCTAAGAAGTTTCAAAAACATACATTACATATAAATTATGTACATTACCATGTATATCATAAATGATCAGGCCGCCATACGCAAGTTGTTAGATGTCCACATCTGTTGGAAGGATAAAAGAAGCCTACCATCTAACTCATTATCTCTCACAGGAACCTGTAATTTATTTATTTATTATTATTATCGTTATAACTTCAGCTATCCATATATATTTTATATAAAATACATGAGTAGAGTCTGCAGGGGTATGCGGCATAGGTAAATTGGGGATCGCTATTGGAACCAGATTGTAATATGAAAGATCAACATGAAGTAGTATTAATTCCTGATTCTCCACCCGAAAATTCTTGTGACCCGGGACCATAGCTTTGGCAGCACCCCTAATCGATGAAGAGTTAGAGCTAGCCTCAACCATTCTCCCTCTTTTTCATCTCCTATTCGCAAGATTTTAGCTATACTCGTTCGGAAAGGCTTATCCTCAGTAACGGCTCCAAAAACTTGTTCGCCACTTTTCTACTGATAATATAAAAGTTCTAAATTGAACATGTGTTGTCAATACCGCTTATCAAATAAAAAAATGATTATAACTGCAAGTATACAGTTACGATGTAGTTTTAAAAGTTATCGATCCCACAAGGAAGGAATTCGGTTCTAAGGATCAACTAGAGTTATGGAATAAAAGAAATAAGTTCAGGGTTTTGGAATGGTGGACTGATGAATGGACAGATACATGAACAGATTGATGTAAACTATATAGATATTCCCTAAGAGCAAGTATAGTTGAGGAAAACATGCAAAATCATCAAGAATATTTCATACACTAGATGACTTTAACAAACACGATTCTAGAAGCCCAAATATTCAATAATTCACCACAGAGCAACACATGAAATGACCTTTCTAAGTCTAGGGTAAACGAATTATGACACTTATAAAAACCTAGATAACAATAATCTATGTTTAGTACGGGTCGCTCTCACATAGCCATATTTAGAAAGTTACCACTCCAAAAATGTTGGCTCACTAAACAACGTTATAATCACAGATCCAGTGATTATAAACAATCTTGTTAATCCCAAAACTACTCTTAAAGTTAACTCGAAAGCATATAACTTGACTAATATAAGAGATGCAAGATGAAATACTCGTTATGATACATAGACATATCAAAAAACTTCGAAAAAGAAAGTATAAGTAGAAAAAAAGTAAAGTTGTAAGGTATGCAAGTGAAAGCTAAAGTTGATCAAACCATATCCACTCTTTTAATGGGAGTCGTCAATTCCCACAATTCTTACGTCTACTTTGAATTCGGTCTTGACTCATACAGAACCTCCGCTAGGATGCTATTCTTTGTGAATATCGAACAAATGAATGTTGAAGAACAAAAAATTTTATTGATAAGTGCTTTGCAATTACACTCATACAACAATCGCTCGAATTTGTGGAGAAATCTAGTGATTGAAATAAAATCGAATCACTTATACATTTTTCTAACTAACACTTTGTACGCAACGAAATCTATACAATTTTCACTCTCTATCATGTATCATATACTGTATCGATTATCACCATCTACTATGCCACACATCATGAAATTGCTTGGGTTTATGACTCTATTTATAGAGTGTGAAGGGTTATATCTATCCAAACGAAGAGTCATGTCCATTGGCGAAGGGTTGCATCACTTCAATGTGATTGGATGCAAGATTTCATCCTCGTCTACAATGGAAAGGCACCTTTTCGTGATTGGATTGCTTCCAAAATGTGTCTTTTTATCTGATGGTTGATGGTGGTTGATCATCCTTATCCAGCGGTTGGTAGTTGAGAAGAGTTGATGAAAACCATCACAAGTCGCGAGCTGGATATACGTGTCGTGATTGTGCACAATAGTTGGTAACTTTCTGTTTGTGAAGGATGACAAGTCACGATCGCGAATGGGTGTCACGACGTGATATGTGTTTTTCTTCATGATTTTTCTTTACAACTTTGTCGATCTTTGACAACTTCGATCCTAAGCCAATTCCTTGTGTTCCACACATCTTTTTGCACCTTTTTCACTCTTTTTACATAGAATTCCATCTTTGATCATTTCACTTCCAAGATTCACCTAGTTTCTGCATTTGCATAAAAACAACTACATACCTCGTGAAATCTTTTATATGAAGTATAAAATGACTCTAAACCATATCATTTTATAAGTAAAAATATCATGATAATAAGTGTAATTATACACTTATCACACCTACAATTTTGTATTAAAATTTGGATTTACTCTTATGACCTGTACAATTATAAAATAAAATGAATTATAATTCCAAATAATAATAAATTCTTTTTTTTACCCCTCCCCTAAAACAACTCACACAAGCTACTCCACCAACCCCAGTGAGTGGGGCATCATCGTCATTGTTATCCTCGTCAAAATAAGCACCTCTAGTGGTCGTTCTCAAACCAGCAATAGGCTCGAGGTCTACTCTAGGTTAGCCTAATAACTTACAAGTAAAAAAATTTGCATAGGTTTCAGAGAACCCCTCAAATTGGGATATTACCCCATTCATGAATTAATCATCATAATCTGGGGCATTATTAGGCCAAAATGCCCAAATAGGAACTGGAGGAGGGAGAGGTCTTTCCAAAGAGGGATTGTCATAACCAACAATCCACTCGTCAAGATACCATTCCAATGAGTGAGGATGCTTGAAAATTAGACGTTTGTAAATAAATGGCTTGGCACTTATCATGAGGTCTGTCCAACCATCCTCAAGATCCCAAGGGTTAATGATGACCTACAAGTAGCAATAGTGTGAAATTAAGAGTGCATAAAAGATATATAAAAATCAATATCACATCATCAATGGTCAAGTCTCGAAGACACCTCATGACCTTTTTCTAGTCATAATCTCCCCACCTGCAAAAGTAGTAATGCTACCTAGGGAATTGAGGAAAATCCTCTAACTCCTTAACCTCCAGGAGGTCTAGGCGATCGATAATCCTCATTTCAACGAAAAAAATCTACATTAATGAAATACGTTAGCTCATACAATTACTACTATTATTCTCTTTATTTCATTTAATTAAATTTTATTACCTCAATCATGACAAGGGAAGACTTGAAATCCAAAATTTTGTTTCAGATGGTCTGATCGAGAGCTTAATGCATTTGTGCCAACACGGCCCTTCCCCAAGCCTTACTATCAAATTCTGTCATGTTGATTAAGCTAGGTAAAAGGTTTAAATTAACAATCGAGTCACCTTTAAGAAAAAACCAGTTCATCAATGATGCAATTATAAAGTCCCGCTTCTTGCTCAGCCGTCAAATCAACGCCCCTATCCCTCGACATCCAAAAGTCCATTAATCTCCGGTAAGAAACACGACTATTGGTACCGACGAATCCAATGAGTTTCCGCACAAGATCCGCATCGAACACCACAGTAAAGCTCAAGCCAGTGATAGCACAAACATCCAATGGGGTAATAGAATACTCCCCATGATTAAAGTGGAACATGTGGGTAGTATCCGACCACCTGTTCAAAAGAGGGGAGGCAGCAACTCCCAGTCATGGATAACCTTGACGGTGATTGTATCGAATATCCCGCATAAGCTGACCAAAGCTCGTTCCATCCACGATAGTTCTCACCTCCCGAGACAACGCCTTATACCACTAGTGTGAATGCTCCATGGTGCCGCATTGGTGGTGAAGAATCTATAGAAAAAGTCCCGATGAGAGGAGAAGTAGAAAGCCAAAAATGAAAAACAAGAAAAACACACAAATACCATTCTGTTGGAATCCGTAAATTAAATTTACGATCATAATTTTCCCCAACAGAAATTGACGTGACTTTTTTTGTTGAAAAATTACGGTGGTAAATTTGTCATGCCAAATTTACAATCGTAATTTTCCTCAATAGAATGCTAGATAATAAAAATCTTTTTGAAAATTTACCACAATAAATTTGTCATGGAAAATTTACGACCGTAATTTTTCCCAACAAAAAATAACCAAAGCAAATTTGCCGTGACTTTTTTTTGGTTGAAAAATAACGGTGGTAAGGAAAATTTATGACCATGATTTCGCAACAAAATATTTTAATCTATAATTTTTTCAAGTACCCAATAAAACTCTTTCATACATTAACTATATCAACATCAAGTTAACCCATTTTATTTTAATGATCACTAAAACTCCAACTTATAACACTAATTTTTCAAAAATAAAATACTTTCCAAAATTAAACAAGTTATCCTCATTCAAGTTTTTTTCCCAAACATGCAAATATCACAAATTTAATTCATTAATATATTTTCCAAAGCTAAATTAGTTAAACCCTAATTTTTTCCCAAATCAAGAATTTTTTTCCAAACATGCAAAATCAAAAATATACTTTCCAAAACTAAATAAGTTAAATTTCAAATCAAATTCTATCTCAAGTGGTAAGAAAAAGAAAAAGATACAGGATGAAGAAAAGTGAAGTAGGGAAAGAATAATGCAGAGAAAGAAAAGAGTAGGGGAATATTATAGAGTAAGGGAACATTATAGGGTAGGTTTTATGGGAAATACGAAAAGAAAAAAAAAATCTTTGGTGTGATTTATGAGTGGTGGGTAACTACCATATTTAATTACTCTAGTTGACTAAGTAAAATTCTAGCACTTTCAGTGGCTATGTTTTTATCACACGCATTGTCATAAATGTGCGGACCACTATTTTCTTTTCACTCATGAAATAATCTCGCACATATTTTCTCTAATTTAATTTTTGCTTCGAAATAAATTTTTGTTAACATTTTCTATAACAAAGGGGCAAAATATTTTGTTCAAAAATCATATCGATTTATAAAATGTTACAATCTTGATTATTTGTTTCGAGAAGAAAATTTTTTTCATAATGATCAAAATTTATGTACTAGAGAGGCAAACTGTTAGCACGGTTGGCAAAAAATCCCGAGTACTCAAGAAGTCAACATAGCCTTAGCACTCGACATAGGGAAATATCCAAGAAAGTTGAGAAATTGGAGGAAAGAATTCTAGTCTATACTAAAAATTAACATACACGTTAATAGACATTTACCATATTGTTTCTCATAATCTGCATTTTTATTTGATTTATAAAAATGTGCGGACCAAAGAATTTCACCAAGATTCACACGATTAAATTTTTATTAACAAGTAAACTTAATTTGTTTTTATCGGCTCAAAATATATTTTCACACACACTATGTTTTTTTGTTCACACACGTAACTTTTTACAATAGATTTTTTACACGGTCCGCCCGGGCCGATGAAGAAATAATATCTGCATCATGATCATGACTAATGAGAGCCGAATGGAATCAGGTTATCTTCCGCTAGAATCAGATTCCGGATTTAAAATTCACGTTTCGTATTTGTCAAATTTCAAAATCCAAAAAAATCAAAGTTGAATCAGCTAGAGCAAAATTACCACCATAATTTTACCTTAGGCAAAATTACAACCATAATTTGTAATTTTGCTGCCATTACCAAATGACAGATTACTATTATAGGGCAAAATTACCACTGTAATTTTGCTGCCATCACCATGTGGCAGATCAAATTTTAAGGGACAATTTTACCGTCATATTATAAAGGTAAAATTACGGCCGTAAATTTGCCAATATGGCATTTATTGCAGATAATCATTACGATTTACCCCTATCTCACCTGAAAATGGCATATTTACGGTGGTAAATTTGCCAAATGTCAGTAATAAATTATTGAGTTGACAATTTGTCAATTAGATTTAGTGGTAAATTTACCATCGTAATTTTGCCAAATGTCAATAATTTATTATTGAGTTGATAATTAGCCAACCAAATTTTGTGGTAAATTTACCACTATAATTTTAGCCCAAAAAAATACAACCGTAAAATTGCACATGTGTCAAAAGATAATTTTGATTAATTTAAGTCAAATCAAAATCTGGTAAATTTACCACCGTAATTTTACCCTAGGCAAATTTACCATCGTAATTTTGCCAGCTTGTTATTTAAACCTCATTTCACTGAACGGGGTGGGGGTTGAAAAAAAAGACAGAGAAAAAAAGACAGAGACAAAAAAGGAAAGAAAGAGTAAATGTTATATGACTATCTTTTAATTTATATTCACCTCCAAGATCCTAGTTACGGATCATTTCCACTGTTTTCTTCAATTATTATCTTTGGTAACAACCAAATTTCAAGATCATTTTGTAATCATTCCTTAACAAAATCGGTTCCTTACCGGCTCTCTAGTCATCCTGTACTGTCAGGCGGGTAAATCTGAGGGCAATATACTTTAATTTCCTTTTATGATCATTTTACATAATTTTTAAACACATACTAACCATATTTACTTTGTGTTATTTTTATGTGTAAACTTTCAATCTGTGACCGGAAGTATTTGATGAAGTTTGAAAAATTCTCGAATTTATTGAAGTGATGATTGAATTATTAAACCCAAGAGTTTCAATATCTAGTGATTTGCATGATTTTTTTTTATATAATTTTTAGTTAAATGTCATTTCTATCATTTTTGTAAATATGCAAATTTCCATTGTAATCACTAACCCGCTAACAAAATAATAAAATCAATAGACTAACTACTAATTCGAATGTATGGATTTATTTTCCAGCACTTTTACTTTCCCGCAATTTATTCCCCGGTATTTATTGGAAATAATATGTAAAAATAATATGAATATATGTAGGATAAAAATTATTTTCAACAAAATTAAAATATAATTTGAACCAAATGTGACATTAACTACTTTATCTGAACTCAGAATTCGTTTTATTGGTATAAAAATACCTCTTGGATCAATATCCCACAATTCTCGGTGGAGCTGAACCGGGTGGCGACTCCATTTTATTTAAATAATATAGTAATTAATTAGTAAACAAATATTTGCGTAGTGATAGATTTTAATAAATAATTACATTTTACTTAATCTTGTGAACATAAATTTGTTCTATACAACAGGAAATGTTTTATGCATTAACTTCTGAAAGTTGTTTTAACCAATATAATGCTTTGTGAATAAATACACATTTATACAATTGTTATGGTGTTTATATGAGTATGATAATATAAATAATGTATAACAATACTATTCAATCACATTTAATGTGTTATTTACAAAAATGTCAACATGACATGACAAATTTTAAATAACATTATCAAATTTAATGAACTTCTTAAGTATATATAAACAATATTTAATATATATTAAATAAAAATTTTGATTTCTTTGTTACATAATGTCATTTTCAATTGATCGACTATTAAAATTCATACACTTCAAAGCATTTTTTAAATCAAATTAAATCCAGTCTTTGTAAAACAAGCAAACATTATTTTCACGAAAGCGTCGAAAAAAGTCGTCAGCTCACATCTACCATCTCTTGAATGAGATGGTACTTTCTCAGTACATGTTGGTTTTTCTGATGATATCGTGGTTCCTTTGCTTGAGCAATAGCCCCATTGTTATTGTAATAGACTACTATTGTATTTACAATGCTAGACACCACACCAAGATCACCAATAAATCCCTTAAGCCAAACAGCTTGGTTAGGCGCTTCTGAAGCAACTATATACTCAGATTCTATGGTTGAATCAGCAGTCGTATCCTATTTGAAACTTTTCCAAACAACTAACCATTTATTTAACATAAACACATACCCTAACTGGGACTTATAATCATCCCCGTCAGATTGAAAACTCGCGTCGGTGTATCCCTCTAAAGTGAGATCACCTTTTCCATATACTAAATCATATCCTTAATCCTACGTAAGTATTTAAGGATAGATTTAACGACATCCAATGCTTCTCACCTAGGTCAGATTGAAATCTACTCATGACGCTCAACACATGTGAGACTTCCGACCGAGTGTATAGCATAGCATACATGATGGAACCTATCGCTCAGGTATAGGGTATTCCATTCATGTGTAGTCTCTCTTCTTGTGTTCTCGGACACTCAGATTTAGAAAGGTTAATCCCATGAGACATTGGGAGATAACCCTTTCTTGACTGCTCAAGATAATCTAACTAAAACCTTGTCTATGTATGTACTTTGTGAAAGACCTAGCAGCCTTCTGTATCTATCTCGGTTGATATCTATACCAAGTATAAAAGCTTCTTCTCCTAGGCCTCTCGTGGAGAACTTCTTTGATAACAATGACTTAACTATTTGAAGAAAGGGAATATCATTTCCTATTAGTAATATGTCATCAACATATAATATAAAGAAAACAACCACACTCCCACTAGCTTATATACACAGGGCTCATTATCATTTGATACAAATACTGATTCTCAGATTATCTCATAAACCTAATATTCAAACTCCTTGATGCTTTCCATAAATGGACTTCTGCAACTTGCATACCTTTGAGTCATCCTTGGATGTAAAACCCTCAAGTTGTGCCACATACACATCCTGTCCAGATTCCTGTTAAGGAATGCTATTTTCACATCCATCTACCAAATCTCATAATCGTAATGAGTGGCCATGGCAAGAAGTATCCTGATAGACTTTAGCATGGCCACCGGTGAAAAGGTTTCATCATAGTCAATGCCTTCCTTTTTACTGTACCCATTTGCAACCAGCCTTGATTTATAGGTAACTATGTTACCGTCCATGTCAGTTTTCTTCTTGAAAACCCACTTGCATCTTATGGGCCTAAGCCCACTTGGAGCATCAATCAAGCTCCACACTTGATTTTCGTACATGGAGTCCATCTCTAACCTTATGGCTGCTAACCATTTATCAGATTCTGAGCCTTCCATTGCCTCCTTGTAAGTCTTGGGCTCATCATCTTCCATGAGGAAGAGATGTTTATCATCAGTGATGAGAAAACTATATCGCTCTGGAGCAATTGGAGCCCGGCCTGACCTACGTAATATCGGTGTTATAGTAGGATGTTCCATGCTTACACTATCTTGTGTAACAAGTGTAGGTATAATTAGTTGACTATTTGTTTGATCTTCTTGAGTGCTTAACTCAAGATTTCTCCCACTAGCTTTTACAAGTATATGCTCCTTCTCAAGGAATTAAACATTTTCAGAAACAAGGACTTTTTGTTCCTTGAGATTAAAGAATGTATACCCTAAAGTCTCCTAGGGTAAACTACAAACAAACACCTGTTAGACTTAGCACCTAGCTAATTTGAACTCGCCCTCTTTACATAAGTAGGAGATCCCCAAACTCTCAAGTGTGAAAGAGTGTTTCTTACCATACCATAATTCGTATGGAGTTTGATCAACTGATTTAGAGGGTACTCTATTTAGAATATAAACTGCGCTCTCAAGTACATAACGCCAAAAGAATCTGCTAAGTTCTACTTGGCTCGTCATAGACGAAACCATATCGAGTAGGGTTAGATTTCTCCATTCTGACAATCCATTGTGTTAGGGTGTATTAAGAGGTGTCCACTATGATAAAATACCATTATCCCTTAGATAATCTTGAAACTCTTAGCTTAAGTATTCACCACCACGATCAGATCGAAGGGTCTTGATACTTTTCCCAAGCTGTTTCTCAACTTCGGTTTTGAACTCTTTAAATTTCTCAAAACTCTTTGACTTGTACCTCATAAGGTACAAATAACCATATCACGCGTAATCATCGATAAAGGTTATGAAGTAGATGAAACCCTCATGTGTCTTAACACTCATAGGACCACATACATCGGAATGTATTATTTCCAAAGTACTAGTAAAACGCTATCCCTTTCTTGTGAAAGGTTTCTTAGTCATCTTCCTCTTTAAACAAGGTTCGCACACACCATAGTTCCCATTCCATTGGACCCAAGTCTCCACATTTATGTAACTTGGTTAAGCGAGTCTCATTTATATGGTCTAGATGATAATGCCATAAGTATGAGGATTTCTCATTATCCAATCTCGATTTCTTAACAATGTTCATATTCAGAATTTCAGTTTTAGTATCTAGAACATAAATGCCATCAACATATATTCCACAAGCATGAATAACATTATCACATCGAATTTGACATTTATTATTAGAAAATAAAATTTCAAATCCGTCTATTGCTAAATGCACAACAGAAATAATATTCTTAGTGACAGCAGGAATATAATAGCAATTGTTCGAAACTAAAACTAAGCCACTAGGAAAATGAAGGCTATATTTCCCTACAGATGTTGCAACAACCAGTGCTCCATTTCCAACTCTTAGGTCTGTTTCCCTCTTTGCAAGCCTCCTACTATTCCGCAATCCCTGCAAAGAAGTACATATATGAGTACCACAACTAGTATATTATACCCAAGCAGACTCATAGGGAACTGTACAGAAACTCTCTATCATGAACATACCTGAAGTAGATGCCTCACTTGGCCTCTTCTTCACTTGTTCAGAAATTAGAGCTTCACAATCATGTTTCCAATATCCGGGCCTTCCACACACGAAACATATTCTGTTAGGCTTCTCCTTTTCAATAACCGCATTTTTTACCTTCATGTTGATGGGTTTTAAACCTTTACCTTCAACGCAAGTTCTACTTACCAATGTACCTATTCCTCTAGCCCTCAGACATTCTTCAAAACTTCTAAGTTTCTTGATAAACTCAGATGTCTTGCTAGTCTTCCTTGACATAAGATAATCTTTCACAAAAGGTGAATATTTATCAGACAAACATTTTATCATAAGTTGTATGTCATGGTTGGAATCAATCTTGATTCCTATCTAAGCCAATCTCCTTGAATATTATAAGTATTCTATGCATCACTCAGTGGCAAGGATCCCATTATCTCTCCTAGAGTTTTAGAGAAATCTCAATATTTCATTCCATTCAACTTTCATTCCCTCATGAAGTCCTCTGAGATGAATCAACATAGATTTTAGGTCCACACCTTCATGTTGTTTCTTAAGCTTCAAACTAATAGTTTCAAGCATCACTAGTGACACCATGAATGAATCCTTCTTGTGCTTAAGATATGCTTCTTTCTCTTGGATAGAAGCCTCAGCATCAAATTGACTGGTTTCGGATTATATTGAACATAATCCATGTGGCTTTTCTCAAGCTCCCTTCTAAGAGCTTTGAACTAGTCATCAAAATTGATCCCTGTCAATTTATTATCAAGTATAGGACAAAGACTTATTTTTCGATTCATTGTTCAACCTAGATATAAGATAGAATTTATTTAGACATTAGTATATGTATGTGCATTTAATATAAGGTCTTTAATTAAACACATAATTCCTACTATTTTCTCGACATTCAAATAGCCCCTTCTATTTAAATTACGAAAATTTGATCAAACTAGTTTTCCTTAGTAGGTACCATCCACTGCCACTCATCATGACCCTTGCTATAGCAGGTCAAGCCATAAGAAGATAACCATGGTTGAAACCCGTCCATTTACATCTCATGCAATTGCTAATCCATTTGAGTTCTCTTTCTTGAGACGTGCGTACCCAATTGTACCACTCCTTAAATGTGTCTCTGATCTGGCATTAGCTCCAATAATAAGGATAACTAACCCATTTAGGTTAAGGCATTAACCTCATATAGTCTCATGACCAAACACATGTTGAGGGAAGGTATGTTGTACATGTGCTTACATCTGTTAATAAGGTTCATATCACGACTTATGACGGGAAGACTATATACCTCCTTAATATTGTTGTGGAGAATTTGTTGATGCCGCTGTTCTCTCCTTAGTCTAGGTCTTATAAGAGGGATATGATAATTAAAATAATAATTCTCGGCTATTTGGAATTATTAACTCAAAGGCTCCATGCTCTGGACTGGTATATAATAATCATTCCATTATACTAAGACTCCACATATCATGCAAAACAAACAAGGTTCATGTTTAAGTCATTGCATCTATGTTTATAAGTTTTAATTTAACAACTTAAACCATGTTTGTAAAACCATACGTGGAACCCAATTCCCATACTAGAAATCGACTAATTCATAAAAGTCCCTTAAGTACTTTTGAATCTAATATCGATAGAGATTTCTAGGTAGGAGAGGCCCCTTAAAGTGAATGAGAAGCCAAGTCCAATCTTTACCAGAATAACGACGGGCACTTCGATTCGTTGTACCACATACAACTATGATTTAAAGATTGCGTTCTTTAATTGAGTGAAGTATGGGATGACCCTCATTCAAAGCATTTACACATGTGGTAAAACATTGCTAAATTATATGATAATCACCTAGACTAAGTTTGAGAAAAACCTTAACCTAGTTATCATATCATTTTCTATAATAGGAATTGAAACCTAAGCCATACATAGCATACTTTAATCAATTCATAGAAAATATCATTTTAACATTTTACAATCAATCATCGATAGCATAGCTAGACTCTGATACCACTGCTGGTTGATCAAGAGAGTAATTGAACATGCAAACTTAGCAAGGTAGAATATCAAAATGTAAAATTAACCTAAGGATCTCCTAAGCATGAAATGCAATCTATTAAAAACTATAAGAAACCTAGTAAAATATTATTAAGTAGCTTGAATGAGTCATAAATATTATTAAAAATGCAAAGAAGTGAGTTTTTCATAAAATTATAAAGAAATTTACAGGATTCTAACTGAATTCTATCAAATCTGTCTGATGTTCTAAGATTTCTTAAAAGTCCATCAAAATAAAATTCTAACATGAATCTAACAATTAATAGTTATGAAAAGTTATAAAAATAATTTGGAAAAATATATCACAATAAATGACATTTCAAAGATAAAAAAAAGAAACGATCAAACTTTCTAAAACGGCATGTAAAAAAACGGTTTGAAAGAGAGATGCAAAATAAACAACATGTCAAACGTAGGGTTGTAAAATTGTAAATATTAATGAGAATTGAATGAATATGTAAAGTTGCAGTGGATTTTAAATAGTATAGGAAAACATTCATGATAAATACCTTATAAATAATTAAATACCAAGCCTATTTCACGGACCGGCCAGTTCTTTGAAAAACCTTCGGAGGAACAATGTGTTCCTCCATTTGAAAAAAATTGGTGCGGGTGAAAATTTCGGGACGATCGTCCCAGCTAGGTTGATGCGGTCGCTTACATACAAACATTAACCCCTCTTTCTATTAAATTAATAATAGCTCTCCGAAGAAAACAAAAAGTTGTGTATAATCAAGTAACAAATTTGGATGGAAGAATAAATCATTGGGAAATACAAGTGAATACCTTGTTTGAGTAAAATATTTTTGTTTTTACCATAATAGCAAAATATTTTTACTTTCCTCTTCTTTTAAGATTCTATTTTTTCTTTACCTTCTTTGTGTATTTGCATGGCTTAGGTATAATAACTCTTAGACCATACTCATTTTTGAAACAAAAAATCATGTTATGAAGGCATTATACTTGGTATAATAGTTGTTATACTTGGTATACGAGCTGTTATACCTGGTATACGAGTTGTTATACCTAGTATACGAGCTATTACATCCTTATATTTATAGATAATACTTAATTTACATCAAAAACCATATTATGAATGTCATATATCTGGTAAAAGAGCTATTATAAAAGGTATATTGACTACCATACCAGGTTTTACAATAATTTTATATCACTTTGAAATTTTGTGGGATTGGTTTCAATAGTAACATATCTTCAATTTTGAATACATCATACATTCAGTGATATTAAACTATTAACTTGCTATTATAAACAATCAGATCCTATAACAGATGTTAAACCTGGTATAAAAGATGTTATACTTGGTGTAAAAACTATTATACCTAGTATAAAGTTTAAAAGTCACACAAATTTAAAATATCTCGAGTTCCTTGTAAGATAACATTTTAATTTCATCTTTTCTCACTTCAGTAACCGTTCTTCTTGTTATCCTTCGAGTACGACTCGAAATTTTTGAACTTTTACGCTCATTTTTAACATGCTTTTACCTAATTGAGGCTCTTCCTGCTATTTCAAGCTCTGGCTTAACATCATGAGATTGCTATCCATTTCCAAGTTCATTGAGTCCTTCATCCTAGAAAGGATTCACAAGTATTTATTTATGCAATCTTGCAATCCAAAATTAAACAAATCAATTTATTCATTTTGGCATTAACAAATACAATTTCTTGTTATACCTAGTTTTTTTTTTTTTTTTGTATAATTGAGTATTGTCTTCAAATAGGTATAACAAGTTGTTTTTTATTCATTTTTTTGAATAAAACAAATCTGACAATCTTTCACATGTATAACAACTCTCATAACATACTCAATATTCACGGTAAAAAATCATATTATGAAGGCATCATACTTGGTATTATAGTTGTTATGCCAAGTTTAAAAGTTTTGTTAAAGTCTTCTATTTGAACATCATACTCAATTTTCGCAGCAAAACTAATCCTATGGAGTCATAAAAATAAGCATAATAGTTGTTATACCCGGTATAATAGTTATTATACCCGGTATACGAATTGTTATACTAGGTATGACTATTGATTATACTTGCTATATTCATCAAGCACCTTAACTACATTCAAGTTCGAAATCAATCAAGTTCAAAACACAAAATGCCACAGATTCATCTTTATTAAACATCCAACCAAATCAGAAGGTAAAACGCAAGTATAAATCTCAAAAAATTAATTAGCATAACAAACATTTGAAATTCTGTGAAACAAATGTGAAATTATAAAGCTAAATAAAAGTACATGAATTGTCATTAATTAAACAAATGTATACAGCAAAATCAATATGATATAAAGCATATGCACCTTGATTCATATATTATACGCATTTTGGATGGCCTAGCAACCAATTGCTTTAGCATCTTTTTCTTGTCATTTCTTTTTCCTTGATTAATTTCATCAGCAGTAAATGCAATTTATCTAATAGAGCTCAATCGATTCCGATCGGTAAAAAAAATACGAAAAGGCATATATAATATTACTCACCAAATCAGACAGATCCAGAGCCGGTGATGGAGGAGGAGCTTCAAAGTTAGGAAGACAGGTTGCAGACCTGAGTGAAAAAACTTGTTGATAGGCGAAGTTACAGGTCGGAGTGATGGTGAAGGATTTTTAGAGTTAGCAAGACAGGGAGATGTAGGCGACGAAGAAACCAGATTAGAGTAATAGGTGGAGTTGCATATCGGAGTGAAAGCACACGTTGATTGAAGAAGAAGAAGGCTGGAAGAAAAATTGTCCAAAGAAGCATAATTAACGATCAGAGAGAGCAGTTTCTAATTTCTAGGGTTTTAAAATTTTGATTCATCTATCACGTATGAAGAAAATTGGGATATGAGCACATGAAATGACCCAAAAATATTTAGCCTTTTTATTGTAATCCCATAAAATCCCCTAAATCATTCCCTCCAAAAGGTAACGACCTCCTATCACAAGAAAAAAATAAAAAGACAATGGTAAAAACTTGCTAGCACAATATCATCCTCTCTTTGAAGAACATAAAATAAAAATTTCCTTCTCCTCCATAAGTTCCATGCAATGAAGAACCACCAAGACGTAGCGAAGTCCCATCTCGAACCCAAACAAAAGAGAGATCGCCACCACGTAAGAAAATCAATGCCACATCCTGGTATAGTGACCACAACCCCAACCAAGCAGAATAAGTCACACCACACAATATGAGCCCTCCGATAATGAAAAAGTGCATGCTCCATAGACTCATTCTCCTTACAAAATGGGCACAATTGATTATCGATACAACCTCTTTACAATAAGAAAGCCTTAGTCGGTAATCTACCATGGAAGACTAGCCAACCAAAGAATTTAATCTTAGGAGGAAGACATTATCTCCATACAATGTTGAAGTTCACCGTCGTACTTGTAACCTTCGTTTTATAGTAGCATAAAATGAATCGCCTCACCGTGAACATCCGGGACTCGCCATCACCCGACCAAACAAAACTATCTGCATCCGTAACCAAAGACAACCCTGAAACAGCCAAGTCAGCCCCTACCAAACCTGTTCCTGCCGAACCAACCCCCGCCACTGCTGAAACAACCCCACAGCCCTCGCCACTACCGAACCAACCCCCTCAGCCTTCACCACTGTTGAAACAGTCCCCACATCAGTCTCAGTACCAAACAAATAGGAATTCGATAATTTAATCCATTCCTAGAGTTGTACACATCTATCCCGCCCTGACAGCCTCAAATTTTGTTTCCAAAAGGGCCTTGAAAAAGGAGCATCAACAAACAAAATACAGAATCCCTCTAATACGAAACAATTCTTCCGATTACATAAAACAAAGATATCCTCATACATCGTAGCTAAAGATAATTTTGACATCCAATTGTCATACCAAAAGGAGCAACTCGATCCATTACTCACCAACACTTTAATATTAGACTTGAAGACATCCCAACAGTTCCCATTTGAAACACAACTTGAAAATATTCCTTTCCAAATATGAGAAATTTACCTCATTTCAAAGTTCTCGAAGGTCCTCCAATTCAAAAAGTCATACTTCCTAACACACATATTAAACCATAACGAGTCCCTCTCCCCAACTCTAGTTCTCTAAATCCATTTGACAAGAAGGCTACAATTAACGACCTTTAAATCCTGAATGAAAAGGCCTCCTTCACTTCTAGGTAATGAAACCATATTCCAACTAACTTTGCTAATACTCCTACTAGAAGCATCACCTTTCATAAAAAAATTCCTCATGATTTGGATAAGTTTCTTATTCATCGAAGAAGGCAACTTATAAATCAATAACAAATAGATAGGGAGTGAGGCTAATACCGATTTAATCAACACAACTCTTTCACTATACAATGAGCATTGGCCTTTCCAACCTTGAAGTTGATTTTGAAACATTGTAATAAGTGGATTCCAACATGACACCGGAATTAATTGGAAAGTTCTCCATCTTGCAACCAATAGCCCCCGCGCGAGCCTCGACCCGAGTACTCTCCACATTGACCCCAATTATCAAACTTTTATGGAAATTAATACTCAAACCCGAAATAGCCTCAAAACACCTTAGAATTCTCAAGATCACTAGAATTAATGCTTCATCTACCAGGATAAAACAAAGGGTGTCATCTGCAAATTGGAGTAATGACATGTCAGAAGAACAATCACCAATACGAAAACCCGGAATTAACCCTTTCCTAATGCTCGCATCAAACTTTTGTTATAATCCCTTGACTGCTAATACAAAAAGAAAAGGCGCCATGGGATCGCCTTGCTTCACCCCTATATGTAACTTGATCGGTGTACAAAGAGAGCCATTAACCAAAATGGAAGTTACCAAATCCTCTCTACAACATGAAAGCCACTTATTCCATCTATTATCAAAGCCCATTCGAAGTAAGACCACATCAATAAATTCCCATGATATGCTATCAAATGCTTTCTTAAAATCAATTTTCAACGCAAAACCACAAAAATTTACTATACCGAATAGAGTGGATTACCTTTGAGGCGACAAACGAACACTCATGAATGCTTCTCCCTTTGACAAAAGTGAATTGATTTTTCAAAATCACCTCAGGAAGACACGGCTTAAGGCGGGTAGCTAGAACTTTAGAGACTATCTTGTAAATGCCATGGACAAGCATGATCGGATGAAAATTGCCTAACGAAGATGATCTAGGTACCTTAGGAATAAGGATAGTGTATGTGCTTTTTATACTATTCGGCAGCTTCCTTGAAGAATAAAGGTTAGTAAAAATCCCCATCACGCTCGATTTCAATTCATTCTAGAAATGCTTGTAAAAGAAGATATTAAATCTATCTAGTCCCGGGGCTTTCCCCTCACTACACGAACACATAGCCATCCACACCTCCTCAGCCAAAAATGGGGTCGTGAGTTTTAAGTTCACATCTGAAGACACATCCTGAAATTGTAAATCCCAAAGAGAGAATGGTACAACCGATTGAGATGAAAACAAATTCGTATAATAGTTCTGAATGGCTGAAGTAATTAAATTCTAATCATCAGTCATAAACCCCTCAACCTCCAGCTGACAGATTTTGTTGCTTCTTGATCTCGTTGACGTAATCCGAAGAAAAAATTTAGTGTTATCATCTCCCAAAAGTGCCCACTGAACCCGTGATTTTTTATGCCTAATTTCCTTGAAAGTCACTCTCCTAGACGCCAACTCGGACTGCAATCGACTAATTTCGATTTTGCAGAGACATCTACCTACCGAATTACATTACTCGATGTCAGATTCATGATACTCTATTCCAGACTCTTAATTTTCGATTCCATTTCGCCAAAATTGGCCGAATACCAAGGCTTAATAAAATCCCACAGCTTACACAACCTGAAAGACACATCCTTTGAAGCCCAATCCCTATTGATTTGGCCCACTTCGAAGAAATAAACGGGGAGAAACTTCAATTTCTCCCACCAACAATTAAGCGAGAGTAGTGGTCTATAACCCGAGGGTGCCGTGATGTGAGAAGCAAAAACAATATATAGGGAAGTGATCGAAAAGAGTAGTTTCAACCGTCGCTAAATTAACCGAAGGCCACAAATCCATCAATCCACAAGTAACCAAAACTCGATCGATTCTTAAAAAATATTTCAATATTGATATATTTCTATTTTTTGTTTAGATCTTAGGCCCAGATCACTTCAACTACAATTCAATTAAGTTCCGCTCAATTAAGTTCAATTTAGTCAAGTTCAGTTTAGTTAAGTTCAGCTATGTGTAATTATAAATTTACAGTGAAATAAGTTTAGTTAAATTAAGTTCAGTTAAGTTCATTTCAGCTAAGTTTAGTTCAATTTTTAAAAATTGAAAAGAATAGACTCAAATTCATATTCGAAGAGATCGTGAACTTTTCATATAATGGATTGTGTTAAATCACTAGTGCAAAAATGGCTTATTGGGACGCACCATTTGCGAGGGTTATACTAGAAATCGTCTATAAAAGTATGGACGGAAAGACGGAGTAGATAACTAAGGGTTATTGCCGACAGTTGTTACGTAATAACCGTCCGCAATACATATAATAGTATTACGGACGGTCGTTAATTAACGACCGTCTGTAATACAAAGGTTATTATGGACGGTTGTTACGTAACAACCGTCCTCAATACTTATTATAGTATTACGGAAGGTCATTACGTAACGACCGTCCGTAATACAAAGGTTATTGCGGACGGTTGTTACATAACAACCGTCCACAATACTCCGTAATATAGCGGAGAAATAAACCCTATCTCTTTTAATTTACGTTGCAGCCGCGTCTTCCCTCTTTAGTAGAGATCAAATGGAGCTCTAATTTCCGGTGATGACAACCACTTTCAGGTTAGTTTTTCTTCTCTTTTATGATCATTTTCTCTCTCTCATCCTCCTCTGCTCACTGTTTTCTCTTTCTTATCCATTGTCGGCCTTTTTGCTCTTGCATTCATAGTAAAGGTGTATTTGACTCTAGAAGAGGTTGAAGTCGAAGAATATTCCAACTTATCTGAGGAAGTTCTATCTTTTGATTTTGCACAGGTACAATACATTTTTTTCTTTCATTTTTGTTAGCTCTACTTTTGCTATTGGTTTGGATAGGGATATTGTTCATAGCTCTTGAAAACATTAGTAATGCTTAAGATTTTTATATGTAGAGTTTAACATCGAAGTGCATTGCTAGTCTTAATTAGTTGATTATACTTTGCCTTCAAAGTGTTTGATAAAATGCCACAGTGAGTTACTTTAAAATTATTTTCTTCGAATTGGATTGTTTAACATTTTCATTATCTTATTTCTCAGTTGCTCACTTCCTCCACCCTCAGTTTTCAGCAGCCACTGATAATATTCTTGTGTCCTTCAATTAGGTTAGTTTTCTAACTTTTAATCTCTATTTGGGCTGGTTCTCCGTTTTGAATATATTGTTGTACTTCATTACTGCTTAATGTTGTAGTTGTTGTGGTATTTTTAACATTGGTGGTCTTTTAATATGATTTTGGAATTTCAGTTTTACTCTGTATGAAAGCTTAAGGCAGAAATGAAGAAGGGAACAACTGAGCCTTGAGGTAAAATCATTTACTTTGTGCCCCTTACAACTATATATTATAGTTTCAGTGATCCTACTCTTAATGCTATGGTAAGCTTACTCGAATAATATAAGAATAGGGATGTTTTGTTTAACATTTAATGAACCTTAACGCATCCCATTGGATATTCGTGAAAATCACTAAACATGTCCTTAGTTTATTCCTTTCTTTTGATATTTATAATTCTGATGTCCAAGAATCGTAACATGGCTTTGGCTATATACTCAAATTTACCTAAAGCTTTCCTTATAATCGAATTCGATTGAGCCTTGTTCTTTTTACTGCATTTGTTAGTAGATATAATTTGCATCTTATTTATTTTGAAATTTTGATTCTTGTTTGTTATTGTAAGCTTGGTTCTTTTTATTTTTGTTTAGGTCCTTAGAGCGTGAGGATACCTCATACTGTTATTGAAAAAAATGTGAGAAAGGAAAACAGAGAGCAACTTAGCCTTGAGATTGGAATATATACTTATCTATCAAGTGTTAACTATTATCAATATCTTAAAGACTAGTATTGCAGTCATTGTTATTGTGATAGCCATGATACTTGGTTTTTCTATTCTATTTAGCTAGTCAAGCTAGCCAATTAACTATTTTCTTATCCATATTGGTATTTGTTTAGGTCAGGACACAGCTAAAGTACAGGGCTCCCTTCAATCCAATTTAAGTAGCTCATAAATGAAGTTTTAAATTTTGAAAAAAAATTAGAGCATTCCGGATGCTACTTATTCCGGATGGTTCACTCTTAAGAACATTCCGGAATGCTACTTATTCCGGACGGTTCTCTCTTAAGAACAGTCCGGAATGCTACTTTTCCAAACGGTTCTGTACCGTCCGCATTACTTCTGATCAATGGCGTCGCGGCTTGTGCGGACGGTTCAGAACCGTCCGGAAAAGTCAAAAACAACCATCCGCAAAAGCCTATTCTGCACTAGTGATCAAAAGTATCTTTAACTGAAGATTGTAGCAAAATAATAACTAATACAATGCCCAATAAACTAAAACATCCAGGAAGTTTCACAATTCCGTGTAAACTTGGAAAAATTTCTTTTCCAAAATGTTTATGTGATCTTGGGGCTATTATAAATCTTATGCCTTTATCGATCTTCAAAGAATTGAAACTTGATGGTGAAGTTAAAAGGATAAATATGGTTTTGCAGTTAGATAACCAGTCTATTAAACGTCCTTATAGAATAATAGAAGATGTACTAGTTAAAGTGGATAAATTTGTTTTCCCAACTGACTTTGTTGTGCTAGATTTTGCATATGATAAAAAGTGTCCCATAATTTTAGGAATACCTTTTATGCATACTGGCAAAGCATTGATAGATGTTTCGGAAGGTAAAATTAAATTAAGGATAGGGGACGATACTGTTAAATTTAATATGGGTAAAGTTAATAAATATCCTATGGATGAGGATATTTGCATGAAACTTGACTTGATTGATGCTTGCATTCAAGAAGTTGTTAAGTTAGATTTCATTCATGAATATGAAGTCAAGGGGTTGAAAAACTCCATTGATCCCTAAATCTCTTATATTTTCCTAATATATATATATAGTAAATCATAGCAGTATATTTGTATTTTTAAGTATTTTAATTTAGTATAGTTTTTCAAATAAAAGAAAAGAAGAAAATATTTTGGTTTTTGGCATATCGTAACCACGATCTGTATCGCTCTCTTGATCAGTTTGATCTAAATTCTCTATTTCTGAGTAAGAGAAAGTCACGATCGTGACTCACTCTCGAGATAGTGACATGTGCGATCTGCACAGTAGTTATTGCTGTAACAGCTATATTCTAACAGTTATATATCCATTAGAAAGGCAATGATTATCCTAATTTCTCTATAAATAACCTCTTTTCCGGTTTTGTTTTCACAAAAACTCTTTTTCACCAACTCAATACTTTGCAAAATCAAGTTTTCTCTATTTTCCAAAAAATAAACATTATTCTTTCTTTCTTAATTTCAATGGCTCCTAAGAAGTCTACAGCAACATAAACAAAGAGGAAAAATAAAGTGGTGAATCGACAGAACGAAGTTGCTGTCCCTTTCCAATTTATAGTGACGAGGAAGTGGAAAGATACTTGAGAATCAAGAACTTTGATTTTCACGGTACAATTTTCTACTATCCTACTTTTGCTATAGATGCTGGGATTCACGCAGAAGTAGAGGAGTATTTCTCGCTGTTTGGATTGGAGAAGTTTGTGACTATGCAATTTCCTTTTATCGAGGAATGGGTCCTCGAATTCTTGGTTACTGTTGCTGATGATGGGAATATCTTTAAGAAGAAATTCAGGAATGAAGGGGAAGAATATAAATTCACAATGATGGATTTAATCAAATAGTTTAGTTTGGGAGAAAATTATGATGAGATTGAGAAAGATGAAGATTACGAATTAACGGACTTTTGGACTAAGTTAATGGGATTGGATCGATACGATGTCAAGAACTCATCCAACATGAACATCTGAAGTAATAGCTTACTCTACCTTCTTAAGTTTATTTCTCAAAGTCTTTTCTTTCGACATGAAACAACTAAAGTGTCAACGAAAGACTTGGAAATATTGGAGTGCGTAGTTTCACAGTTTCGACCAAAGTTTCTGATGTATATTTTGGAATCCATCGCTAGTCTAACTACACATAAAAAGGCTAGAGTTGGATGCGCAAATATAATTTGTGGGATAATTTTGGGGGTGAAGAATCATTACTGTACCAGTATAATCCAAGGGAGAAATTTCACTTTATGGGAGGAGTGTATAAGAAAAGAGCAGGATTGGTTAAAGAAGAAGGAGGAAAGTTTATGTTTTTACCATATGGGGTAAGAATAAGGAAGCTTAGACCGACACAAGAATCTACCTCTCAAGAAAACCAGCCCGGGGAAGAAGATGTTGAGGAAGTTCAATTTGAGAGTGGTAATTAAAGACAAGCCTCGAGAAGTACAAATGATACTTGGAGTGGAAAGTTCATAAAAGATGTCGACAAAGCATGCCTGGATATTGCCACAATACAACAAGATGTTCATCAACTGAAGAAAACCAATATTTCTTTAAATCGGAAGTTGAATACATATTTCAAAATGAAAAATTTGGAAATCTCGCCGAGTCCACCAGATTCGAGTTCTGAAGAGTAAAACGGGTTCAATTTCTTTCTTTTATTTATTTTATAATTATAGTTATGTGTCTTAAGATTTTGATTTTTAATAAATGTCTCACAATGAGGACATTGTGTTCTTTAAGTGTGGGGGGACATTTGTAAAAATCCTGGAAAGTCCAAAAAAATTGAATAAAATAAAAAATTGAAGAATTTGAAATTTTTTTATTGATTTTCGTGTCATTAATACATTATCTATTCTTATACTTTTCTAACATTTGTCTAAGGTTATTGTGAGTGTTAGGTTTTACAAGTTTGATGTTAGTGCAAAATTTTAGCGCATGTTAAATTTGAGCGTTATTAGCACAACATTTATCAATCTGGCATGGATGAGTGGTGAGTAACATTTGAGAGAAACATTCCATAAGTTTCGATATATGTTTCAATGCAACATGAATTAGTATAAGTTATATAGTTTTAGTTTAATACTTCCGATAAGTTTAAGTGGAGTAATATCTAATGGTATTCTTACTATGAGTTTTACATGCAAATCTTGAATAAGTCCTATAAGTATTGAGTATGTTTAAAGTGTTGGGAAACTATAGCCATAATACTTTGAAATTGATCAATAAAGGATTAAGGTATTAAGAGTGAAAAATCAAAAGAAAGAGAGGATAACCAATGAGTAATGCAAAAGGTGAGGAATGGTATGGAGCAAAAACTGCAACCATTCATTGAGTGAAAAGAAATGAAAGCATAGCACGAAAAATGGGTGCTAAGTATAAAGTACTTCAAAAACATATGCTTAAAAGAATAAAAAATGAGAGAGTGGTATGGAGCATAAAATGCAACCACTGAAAAAAGGGGAGAGTGGTATGGAGCATAAAATGCAACCACTAAGAGTGTTTTAGCATCCTAAGTTACCTAAAAATGCCTTGAGAGAAATTAATCAAATAGTGCTTTTTATGTCCTTTATACTTTATACTATGCTTTAGAGAAGGTAATATTCAAGTATGCATATAACGCTTATATGAAGATGCGATTCGGTTGACTCTCCATTAAGAGCAAAGGTATACAACTAAACTATATAAATTGCACATTACTAATTTGTGGTTAATTTCAGACTTCCACGTGAATCTTTTGCATTGTGGGAATGTGGTACTCACTGCAATAGTCTTTCACCAAATGAGGTATAAACTTGATTACCAATTTATACACTTTTGTTGAATTTACCTTGAGGATAAGGCAAAAGTTAAGTGTGGGGGTATGATAAGTGTATAATTACACTTATTATCATACTAATTTTACACATTAAACATTATAGTTTAAGTCATTTTTATACTTCATATAAAAGATTTCACGTGGTATGTAGTTGGCTTTGAAAATTGACATTAGAAAGGCGTTTGACACTCTTGATTGGAACTTTCTCTTTGCGGTCCTTAGAGCTTTTGGATTCTCTGGAGTTTTTATCAATTGGGTGAGAAGCATATTACACTCGGTGAGAATTTCTATTATGACTTGTATGGGACAGCAGGGGTACTTTAGATGCTCGAGAGGGGTTCGCCAAGGAGACCCTCTTTCCCCTATTTTATTTTGTCTAGCAGAGGATTTCTTGAGCCAGCTGCTCACGTCTTTGGCAAATTCAGGATCACTTAAGCAAATGAGGTATGCATCAGCCACTCTTTTTCCCTCTCACATGCTCTATGCGGATGATATTTTAGTTTTTTGCAAAGCCTCTATCTCTAACATGGAAGTTATCAAGGATGCGTTTGAGCTTTATGGCACAAATTCTGGACAGCAGGTTAATTGGTCTAAGTCTTGCATCTATTTCAGCTCTTCCATTTCTGAACAGCGAATTAATAATCTTGTTGAAATAACGGGAATCAAACGGGTTGAGACACCGTTCACTTATCTTGGGGTTCCGCTCTTTCGAGGAACACCTATGGTAGTCCATTTACGGGCTATTTTTCACAAGATTATACAACGGTTTGCGGGGTGGATTGGTAGCTCTCTCTTCATGGCTGGTAGTTTGATTCTTGTTAAATCAGTCATTGGCAGCTCTTTGCTACATTCTTTTATGGTTTATAAATGGCCGGTAGCTCTTCTTCGTAATCTTGAACGTGCTACTCGTAATTTCATTTGGACGGGTAGTACGGTTAAGAGAAAGTTAGTAACAGTCCGTTGGTCCATGTGCCAAAAGCCTTTC
>CATIWQ010168898.1:0-12922 GCA_949673415.1 Euphorbia schlechtendalii | reverse complement strand
AAATTGAATTACAAAATGTAACTCAATAATACACTTTTCAAATTAAAGTTGAAAGATTCTGAGTTCGAGATTTAACATGAAATAGAAATATCCAGTAATAGATAACGGCCCGGCCCATAAGCCTATTAAAAATAAAATCTTAAAAATTCTAAGAAAAGTAATCCATGTAAGCCGCCCTTGACATTCATTTATATAGAAATCTCCATTTTCACCAACTCATAAGCCGTCATTTTTTCTCTCTGCACCATGTCCTTCGCCGGAGCTCCCGCCGCCGATGAACTCGGAACCAAAACGTTCTTCTGTCATCAATGCTATTGCACCGTCACCATGCCTGTCTCCGAGTCCTTCGACCCTTGTTGCCCTCAATGTAATGACGGATTCGTGGAAGAATGCGATAGCTCTAACCCTGCTGATTTCAATCTCCGAAACCCTAATCCAATCTCCAATCCAATGTCTGATCCTTTCTTTGATTTCCCCGATCCTATCTCCTCTCTCTTGCCTCTTCTCTTCTCAACCTCCTCCTCCACCTCCTCAAACATTGACTTTCAAAACCCTAACTTCTTCGGAAACAGCCCTGCTGCTTCTTCGAATCCCGGGGCATTCAATCCCATGGATTTCCTCCGGAATCATCTTCAGAACCTCCAATCTAACGGAGCTCGCATTCAATTTGTGGTCGAGAACAACGCTTCTGACCCTGGCTTCCGTCTTCCGTCCAACTTTGGGGATTACTTTATTGGGCCTGGTCTGGAGCAACTTATTCAACAGCTGGCTGAGAATGATCCTAACCGCTATGGTACGCCTCCAGCGTCAAAATCGGCTATTGAGGCTTTGCCTACGGTCAAAGTCACCGGCGAGTTATTGAATTCCGAGATGAACCAGTGTGCTGTTTGCAAAGATGAATTCGAGCATGGGACTGAAGCCAAGCAAATGCCCTGTAAGCATATTTATCACCAAGATTGCATTTTGCCATGGCTCGAAATGCATAATTCATGCCCGGTTTGCCGCCATGAGTTGCCTACTGATGATTCTGATTATGAGACTCGGGTAAGAGGAGGGCAGGGGAGTCAAGGGAGCACTGCTGCTGGTGGAGATAATCAGGTTGAGAGGCGGTTTAGCATTTCACTGCCATGGCCATTTGGGAGACAAGGGGGCAGCGGTGGCCAAAGTGGCGCTGAAGGTTTTGATTGAAGATTGTTTGTAAGTATTCGTTTCATTTTGCTAGGTTTTTATTCTGTTGTTTGTTTCATTGAATTTTTTAGGCTAAATGATTAAGCGGTTTGATAGACGAGATAATGGTATGTCTATGATTTGTAAATAGTGACATAGGTGAAGAGGAATAGTTTTGTGTGCAAATCATAGTGATTCTAATGCTGTACATACACCATTGATATTTTTTTAAGAAGTATTTGCCTTTTTCATTTGAGAACTGAGTTTCAAATTAGTGAAGGATGTGCAAGAAGAGCCAGAACTTTCAGAAGCATAAATCGGGGTTCTAACAAACCTAAGATCTTTATCATGTCTTAATTGAGAAAATATTACATTATGTCTTCAAGTCTTGGAAAATTTTGGATCCATATCTGTTTTCATAAATAATCAGCTCGAGTTTCTAAATTTACTCGTCTTTGATCTATTTAGCCTGAATTATAAATCATAATCATATTCCCATCCACATGGAAATAATATTCATGATCATAACATAGTGCTGGAATGTAGCACAGATATTTTTGGATATTTTATCTTATACTTCCATTATTGCTTTTATAATAATTCCATCCATTATTATACATGAAAAACTTAGGTTTGGTTGGATTGGTGTTTCTAATTGGAAGTTGTCATAATTTCTACATCTGTAGTCTTAAATCTGCCTGGACAGTGGCATCTTTCATTGCTTTCTTATTAATGTGCTTGAAGTTTGTAGGGACTAAAGGATGTTTGCTCCTTGAATTTTAATAAATACGTTTTTCTAAGAGGTTGGGATTTCAAATTACTTTCTCAGTATCATATATTATTATGTATGCATGTAAACTACTATTTCTATCTTTCTAATTGATATTAACTTGTGTTTATGCATTGTCTGCATACTATTTTACCGTTGTTTCATAAATGGGAGCACAACATTATTCTATTAGCTGGACCTTTAATCTATTTCTTGGGGAATTATTGCTATAACTTAAGCATGTAGGATGGTGTGAAAGAATGGCTATTAGATGGCTATCCATCCACCTTGATCATTAGTTTAAAGTTTGAGGTTACAAATAGTCTATACATATGTATGATTGCTTGGTGATACATAAGACTTTTTGTATATTCTATTCTTGTTTCTTTCTGTCTTTCGTTGGAAGTTGTTACTATGCACTAATGACTAACACCACCACATTGAGTCGAGGTGTATTTCACATTGTTGTGTTATTTGTCGGCTTTTAAGTAACATAAAACTGTTGCAGCACTTCATAAGTATTGCTACTGCCTACTAGTAGTACTCAGGATTAGAATTGGAACTGATTTAGGAATTAGGTTGGGAGAATAGAGGAGAAATGGAGAGGATAATAAGAATAGAGAAGAGAAATTGAGGAGAGATTAGGGTTGAGACAAATAGGGAGAATGAAGAAAAAAATTAGGAAGAGAGTAGAGAAATTGTGGGGAGAGATAAAGATAATATTTTGATTGATTATTCCTGAATATGGCATAACAGCCTTGTACGGTATAATACAATAATTCATGATTGTCTCATCCATATGGAAATTGTTTAATTATTCTGTCTTTCGTTATCTGTGTCAGCAACCTCTGATTTTCTAGACTCTGGCTCTGATTCTTGATTTCTTCTTTCGGAGCTCTTTTGCTCTTAGAATTTTCTACTCTCTCTCTTTCGAGGCTTTCTGAACATTCCACTCATAGGTACTCTTATCTCTTTCTTCAGAGACCTTCTGAGTTTTCCCTTTATCGACAAGTTTACGCTGGAGAACTGTTTTTTTCGTCATTTCTTTTTTTTCATTCTTGACAATTTAATACATATTGGATGTTGTGTGAAAGAATGTTATCAGCGGCAGTAGAATATTTGGGCAGGTCAGAGTTTTGTGTGGTAGAACTGCCTGAAATATCAAAACTATTGAATTGAACAGTGTGCCAGAATTCCACATCTGGGAGTTTCCTAGGCTTTTGTAAATATTTTATGTTGTACTCTGTTTGATGGAAACATATGCTAAAGCTAACATGGTTCGATTTGTGATAATGGTATTGGCATGAATGTTTAATTGGGTTTATAATTTGTGTTGGTGTGGCAATGCAGTGGGCAAATGAAGAGGAGCACCTGGAGAAGGGCAGTGCCGTGGAAAAAGCGACGTGTAAAGTATTTCAGATTGTGTATTAAACTTGGTAGTCTTCCCTTTATCATACACATTTACACAGTAATTCGTTACTAACGATCATTTGTACAGATTGTTATATATTATTTTCAAATAGCTGTTCTCTTTATCCTTTTGTTTTTTTTTGTTTTTTTTTTTTTTTTTGTGTTCTGATGCTATAAACATGAAAGCTTACTGATCCCTTTTGATAACATATTTGATTATAATTATTAACTAGATAGAATTTACAACTCTCAAAGCTTGTTTCTGCTATATACTAATTTTAACCTTACTATAAAAGTGAGATTTTGTAATGATTGATTTTGATATGAATCCTAAAGCAATGTGATCTATCGTACATTAATAAGTTGTGGGGTTCAGCTATTATTTGCCATGCATGAAGAATATGTGAGAGAAAAAGCTCATTTTAATACCACCAACCTACATTTACACGAAAATAATAAAAATATCAAAGCTAGATATCTCAATGACAGTTTTATGCATGGACTTTTTCAGAGCTTGGCTACCTTATAGTAGTAACACATCCCTATTACGTACAAAGAAGTAGACCTATCAGCAGGACAACTGCCCATCGGGCTAGGTTTGATGGGTCAGGTTTAAACACTTATATTTCCAAGCCCAGCTCAAGCTCACTAAAACCCAATGTTTAGTCGAACAGGCTTGGTAAATATTCAAAATCTAACTCGATGAAAAATAATTTTATGTACTATACTTTTATATATTATGTTTAGTAACTGTTCTGGACTTTCCTATATTCATCTTTTGTACTTTTGAAATGAACTACAGCAAGTTGGACAATTGTTGAAGATTCAAAGAAAATATATAATCATAGGTAAGCATTAGATAAATTTATATTAAATTTTATCCTTTTGTTTCTACTTATTCTAAATTAAAAATTTTCAAAAAATTGTTTATGGACTTGATGAACCGGGCTTGGAAAGGTCACGTAAACTCAATACAAACTCAATGTTTAAAAAGGTGGGCCCGAAAGTAATGAAGCCCGGTCCAGTAAAAACAAGTAGTTGTTTCCTAAGCCCAAAAATGATCTAATTTTTAAACCTGAGTGAAACAAACAAAGTCCAATAATTCTTGTTAAAAAAGATATAGATGGGATAGTGGATTACATATATCTTATTTTTAATATGAAAGAAAAAGAAACTGACAGCTTTACAAATGAGCTGAGCTGGCTCAACTAACTAAAAATAATACAGAATCTGTAGGACCCATGAAATTATTGGACACAAAAGCACTTTCTTAAAATCTATATATAATTTCCCGCTAATTACTTGGTCTTAATCCCAATCTATCTTTAATCCACACCATAATCACACACTCATACTTACAGACAACTGCTCTGCTCTGTTGTTTCGTCTCCAACATGGCTGCCAATTTTCAGATTTCATATGCCATAACACTAACACTAAACCTTGGGCAAAGGCAGCAAACAAATTAGCAAAAGTTTGAACATATTAACATGATATAATCAAATGGGTGTCTTTCTTATTCACACAACAAGCAAAGCAACCCACAAAAACAACAACATACATACAACACCAATCATCACCATCCTCTTACAACACATTTATTAATTTTTCACGCTAAACTTATCTAAGAGATTGCTAATCTGATTCAATACAGAATTAATTGTCCTATCAATTCCAATAACAAATTGCTGCATTTTCACCTTTCATTGATCAAAATTGCAGCAAAACAAGCAACCAAGTCAAGGTCTTGCAGAGAGGGACCATCACAATTCCAATTTTAGCCTCTTCTTGTTCCTCTCTTAACCCAGAAAAATAAAAAAAGAGAACAGTAGAGATGAATCTAAACAATTCAAATCCCTAAAAAAAATCCTAAATTAAATTATCTTCAAACAATACTAAACCACTAACTGAATTCATACAGCCAAAACCCTAAACACTCTACCCGTTCTTCTTCAATTCAATCACACAGCAAACAAAATGCAACAATTTCACATACATTATATACCCTTACCAACACCCCGCCGCCGCCACAATTCAGTTACCTTACTTTGTTTTCAACGCGGATCCTCCTCCCTTCGACCCGAATTCCCTGCCCCGCCCGATAACGAAGCCAGCAAGTTCAGATGCCCTGGAAGGTAATTTCCCACCCTCGCCGCCGACGCTTCTCCCATACCATGCTGCTGCTGTAAAAATATAGACGACTGCTGCGCCGCCACCATATCCGGCGGCGCTGCAGCGAAACTCCAGAAATCCGGCCTAGCAGGCAACGCCCAAAATCCTCCCGGAGTAGCAGCACTTGACGCATGACCTACTAACGAACCAATCGTCGGACCAATTGACATACCTCCGTCGTCTTTAGCTCCATTATTCTCATCGTCCGTCCTCATTCGCTTCCCTAATATAAACGGAGTCGGTCCTAACAGCGGTTTATGTTCCATTGCCGACGAATACGCCGACGCCGAAATCGACGACAACGAACTCGAATTCCCGCCGCGAACCGAAACGGAAACAGTTGAGAAACTCGCAGGAGTAGTCCCGGTGCCAGTAGCAGCAATGATTGATGGCTCGGCCTGACGGAGGAGCCACTCGATTGTTTGGCCGTCGGATTTGTGACCTAGCTCACGAGTCAACTGGAAGACACGAGCGGCACAGATGATCGGCATACGGATTCTCCGTCCACGGCCGTCGACCTTGCTGTGACGGTCCTTGGACGGCGGTTTCTTCACAACGAGAGCACCGTTAGTCCCCGAGGGCGGCGGTTGCTGCTGCCGCTGAGACTGAGATTCAACGATGGCGCCGTTGGTAACTCCGGCAGAAGCTCCATTATCGGAATTGGACATACTGGGCAGGGAAGAAAGGGGGAAATCGGAGAAGAAGAAGCGGTATATAGAGAGAGAAAGGAGGAGAAGAGGTTGGGGTTTTAGAGAGAGAAGGTAGGGAGCAGAGAGCTAATCATTGAGCGGCAGGAGCTGGTGGAGACAGGAAGGAGGTCACATGGGTGGTGGGCTCCACTTTATTACTGCTGTTCTTCCTACGCGCTTGTGGCGCGTTCCCTGCAGAGGAATTTAAGTGCCGTGGGACCCTCTGGTTCCGTACTGTTTTGAATTGAAGGTTCCAGCTACGTGCGGTAATTTCGTTATCCATTTATCTTTTGCCACGTCCGTATTTAGTTTACTATTTAAAATAAAACTTTCATTTGGTGCCCTATCGCTGTGTTGTGCTATTATTTCAATTTTTTTTCGTTGTATATTATTTTCTTTTTGTGATAAAATTATTTTCTTTTCATTAATTATTCCAACAGACAAAGATATAACTGGATCCTATCTAGTTTTATTTATAGCTTAAATTTATAAATATATCTAACATGGTGCTTCAAAGTTCAAAGTCAGTCTTAGTTGAAGAAAATTGGATCAATCTCAAAGGAAGACTCAGTTGAAATAACAATTATGATATTTGAAGAAAATCAATAAAGTCTTATATTGCCATGCATAAAACATAGTATATAATAGAAGACATAAAGAGAAATTTTTTTTTTTTATATTGACTAACTAAATACATACAGGGAAATTGGTGAAACCGGTGAAATTATGATATAAACTAAATATTAGCTTTCCAAATTAACATTTGTTATGATTTAAATATTTTTTTGATCTTGGTTTATAACTCAAATATTCTTTTAATGTTTGATTTGTTGAGAAAGCATATTAGCGTTTAACATATTCATTTTTATTTGTTTGGTTCTTGACGTAATTAATTTCATTACATATAACATTCATCTACCAAAAGAAAAATATAAAATACTTATATTCTCATTTAGATCATGACCATCTTTTATTAACAATGCGTGTAATTATCATCCCCCGATAATTCACCAAATCGTTGTATCAAAATCTAATATTTTAACTACTAAATAAGCAAAAAAATGAAAGCATCAAACATCGAATAAATAATTTCAATAAATCGGGTAAATTCTATTTTCATTTGTTACAACGATGTCATCCTTCCCATGTGGGTATGCGTTTGAAATTTTTTTCGGTTATTCTCACACGTTAGGGATGATGCCGAGTGATTGTGTGTTTTTATTGTATAATGCCTATAAACATATGGACAGGTGGTGTACTTCATTCTTAAATATACTAGTTGAATCTCATGTACCTGCACGGCATTGTGTAGTTTATTTATCATTGTATTTTACATGTGTTGAATTAATTATTTTGAAACACAGTTCATTGATGTTTTGTTTGACTAATCTATTCGCCTTTGAATCATGTATGTGGAAGTAGATTCAAAAGAGTATTATACATGTTCCTCCGAAATAGTATAAAGAATATGATTATCATATCCATACCACATCAACTAGTTGGATTAGATCTGGAGACTACATTGTGTGTTTTGTTGTTAAGTCACGTTCGTAAAATATAAAACTTGTAAACAAAACATAGACAAAAACCTAAATTAGAGCCAAAACAAATGATGTGATTTTATATTTCACAACATTTTCAAAAACGCATATTTATAAAAGAAAAAATTGTATCGTAAATAAAACATTTGATAGCCAAACAAATAGATCTCAGAAAAGAAGAATGCAATAGAAAATGTTTGCTAACGATTAGCAATACAATTTCATTGCACAAAACTCTTCCCGTTGCAGTAAACCTCAAAAACCCTTTTTCATTGGCCAAACTCCGTTTTCTTTTGTGCCTGTTGAATTTTGATTGAGTTTGAATCTAATGGCTTTAAGGGCTCCCAAAAGAGTTTTATACAGAAGATTTATTTCAAACACTGCTAGAAATTGCTACTCTTCCGGAAATACCCTGAAATCTGTTAGTATTTTAGTATAATTATATTGATTAATTGGCCAATGCGATGGTGGTGTATCATCGAACAAGTCAAGAAAGTGTGGAGTGCATCCTTGTTCGGTATCAATCACGATTCGGGAACCGGGGGCAGCGTCCCCAGCAGTGGGGTCTAAGGGGCAACGCTCCTTGCTTGGGTCGAGCCACCATGTTAGCTCGAACAGGAAAATTTTCTATTATTACCCCAGAAAAGTCATGTTTTTTTGGACAAAAAATCGGTTTTTTTCCTGAAAAGTCATGTATTTTTAAAACTTGTATAATTCCAAAAATTCATGTCTTTTTTACATGAAATTGGTTTTTGCTCGAAAAATCACATCATTCTGCATTTGAAGTTCTTGTTTAAACATTCAGATTTTATTTGACTGAAATTTTGATAGATCCATCGAATTAGTTTCAATTTGATAGTGTTATTCACGACCAGATTCTAATCCAACAAAATCCCTCATTTTCCAGAAAGGTATTCACTGTTAATCGAATTCAGGATATCTTGTCCTGTTTTTGCAGCTTTTGGGCAACTCCTTTATTTATTTTTACTTTAAACACTGCTCTTATCTTACACTTTTTTTTATTAAAGCTGAGCACGACAAATATCGACTCTATTTATTAAAAAAGAAAATAAAAAAAAAGCAAAAAGAATAAAGAAAAAGAAAATATAGAAGAAGCTAGATCCTATTGAAGCGAAAAAAGAACCAATAAACTCTTTAAGTAGGAGAATATTTGATAGGTCTCCTACGATTGCGTGGAACCTGATATCTAGTTGCAACCGTTAACTTTTTCTTCTTCTGAACTGAGAACGACTTCCAATGGGAGGTGGTAGGAGAATCCACAATCATATTGCATGCAAGCCTACTTTCAGTAGAGCTAGAGCCCGTACTCTTGGAGGCCGAAGCTATGATAGAGTCACTAAAAGCTCTCATACGCGCATTTTTCTTGCTCTCGACTGTTTTCCAATTATTATCATTCTCCTCAGCCATCAGATTTTCCCCATCATTCATCGGGGTCCTCGATCGCGAGCGTTGCTCCTCCTCTTCCACCATATCTCCCCAACGCTCATGATTAACGTTGGTGACTGGGGCTGAAGTTGAATCAAGAGACAAATCTACAGTGAGATCGATGCCAATCGGATTATAAACTGAATTATGCCGATTGTCAGTGATTTCCAACCCACCATCACCGTTTATACCAACATGGTGCTCCTCGTGATCTCCATCACTACTGTTGCCACTCTCACTTTCCTCCGCCGTAGAGTTGCGGACAACAGCCTCCTCGCCCAAAGGAGCATCCTCCTTGTCGTTCAAACTTTTTCCAAGACTTCGAAAAGCATTCCCAATGGGAATAAGACTTGGCCTCAAGCCGCTCCTCAAGGTCTTGCTGCCTCACCTTGCTTTTAGTAAGAAGGGTATTGCGCGCATCAAGCACCCTTGACTTCTTGAACTTCTTGCAATCGTAGTGATGATGTCCAACAGATTGACATAATCTGCAAAATGCTGGTAAATTTTCAAAAACAAGGTCGATCCACAATTCACTTCCCATTCGTTCCACCCCAACCGTTGAAGGCAAGCAAGTGGACAAATCAACATCCACAAGAACCATCGCAAAGTGACCGAAATCACCATTCAAAGTGGCATTATCTACTCGCAATAATACACCAAAGCTGCTAGTAATTTCCGCTAAAATTCTAGCGTCCCAATACTCCCATGGAAGCCCTTGCAATCTGACCCAAACTTGAGCATTCGTAGCCTTTTGAGCTGAGGGATTGAAATTTGGAATGCAGGGCTGCACCCTAAATAGACCCGGATTAAGATTGACATTGCCCTTAGACCAAACCATATTTTTTATCTCTATCGAACCCATCATCATATGATAATAACCTCTGCCCAATGAGATCAGCCTCCATTGAGTTTTGAGTAACCAAATTAAGGTTAGCTGTGATTTAAGGCCCTCCAACTTCTTTGGCGTATCCCACTCCCCAAAATCAATCGACCAATCAGAGAAAAGGAGCGAAGCTTTAAACGTTCATTGTAGAAATCTTGGGAAATTCTTACTGACCTGAAACCACCCTTCTCAGTAACAAGGGCTGTTGTATTGAATTGAAATTTACCCAAAGATTGAGCATAAAGGACAGCAGCATAAGAAGGCTGCGCAGGTAGAGGCTGAGGTTTCGAAACCTGCTGCTGGTGTTGCGCATCATGGGCAGGCTTAATAATCTGATCGGAGGTGGCGCTAGCAGTCTGTGGCTGGACAGGCTCATCGGACAGAACAGACAGAGGTGTTGCAGTGTGCGGCCTGCTATCATTGGGAACAGGATGAGGTTGTGCGGTAATTCTGGAAGATGTGGAGGGCTGCTGGTTGAAAAGTTCAGCTATGAAACCGGCATTAGAGTGGCCGTGATCCATGGCAAAGTGAAGAGAATCAGATCGAAAGATGGATGATTCCGGTAAAAATCCGGCACTTTTCATGAATGGCGGCTAGGGGAGCAAAACCCTAGCGGAGCCCATCAAGCATCGAGAAAAGCTCTAGTTAAAATAAAAGACATCAGCAAAATCAAAGCAAGAACCATTTGTATATAATAACCTTCTATAATGAAGAGCCTTTCTATTCTGAGTTTTCTTCATCAGTCGCTCTTATCTTACGCTTTCTTGAATGTGAACCAATAGGTTTTTGTTTTTCTTTTCAGTGCTTCGGAGTTCTGAAGTGCTATTGTCGTTGAATGTAATATGCGTTTTAGGGTTAATTTTTAATACAAAATACTGCAACGTTGAATTCTATATTGCTAGATTATGTGGCAAACATCACATTTTCTACGTTGGATTTGACTGTTTCCAAATTGCATAAATTGCTGTTCTAACTGCTTACTTTTCCCTGATTCTCAAGTTTAAAATTTTTGCCTCTATCAATTTTTCGGTAGCTATGAGCAAGAGCAAGTAGCAAAAATTGGTCTGTTTATTGATGGAGGAGCTTATGTGAATACACTGGCCAAACCAACTTTCTGGTACTTCACGCAATTTCTTGTCAATATGTTAAAAGCTTTATTTACTTAAGTAGTTAAAGCAAAAGCAATAACAACTTTTAATTCCTATTATAGATGAGCATCTCCAGATATTTTGAAATTATAGAATATCTTCAGCTTCTACGAGTGGATGATAAACCCTTAAATAATTGATCACTAGTGCAACACTATATTACTTCACTACTTGAAAAAACTTCAAAAACATCCCAAATCTCGCTTTTCAATTTTGACTAGAGTATGATTTTCCTGTTTATTTTGTTTTTTTTTTTTTTTTTTTTTTTTTTTTTTTTGTAGCTTGTGGGGTTACATCGGTTATATCGCAGCATATAGTTATCCGTGGGTTAGATAATGAATATACATAAAATATATATCTTGCATTATTGCATAAAAATTCTCAGATATATAAGATTTTGATTGTATAATATTATGAAGTTCTAGTGTTGAATGTCTCTTGCAATACTATCATTTCTTTTTCAACATTCGCACCAGTGCTTCAGCTTTCATGGACTGGTTATTTTCAGCATTTTCCTTTTTGAATGTCAAAGAGATATGCTCTGTTTTTTTTACTGAAATTGGCAATACTTAATTTTAAGGCAACACTCCTGGATTGCGCATGCTTCAGGGAAGAAAACAATTGGAGGACGTTTTTAAGCAAAGTATGCAGATATTGAGGTTTAGGATGAACTTAATGCTTTCTTTTACTGAAGGTAGTTTTTATGTTTTCTTTAAATGTATGTTCAAGCTGCTCGTGACTTATTGCCCTATATTAGTGTTACTACATGACATAAGAGGATTAAATTTTCATCTAAATTTTTTCATATTATACCCTCCAATCTGTCTTTGTTTATAAGATTTTTCTCAACTTTCTCAATTGCATTACTTCGAATTTTTTTATATGAAATCCTGATCCTGAATAGCAAAGTCTGCCTTTTTTTTTTGTTTCCATCCTCACTGCTAAGCCTTCTAGGAAGTAGTTCTTGCATATGAGAAATGCCATATATTATCAGTTGTATCATGCTTGTTTGCTTACTTCGCAAGGAATTGCTGTTGTGAATTTACGCTAATTATTTGTCATTCTATTATCTTTAGGCATTTAGTATCTAATAATATCATGAATAATTTATTGACATGTGCACAATGAGGGGAAATTTCCTTCAATTGGCTGTGGGGGAAAATAAGTAGGTAACATCTTTAATTGACATCTATATCGGCTCCATTTGTTCATCAATGTTAGTTTCTTTCCTTCCCCTTTTTTTTTTTGTATCATTTGGTTCAGTGGTGAAGATGCTTACAAGAAAGTACTGGTGCAAGATTTACGAAGGATTTGCTTATGGTGGGCCTGCTCTAATTCCTCATGTAAAGGTACTATTCTAACAATTTATGAAGTTTCAAGTTCAAAAGATCACGGCAAAAAAGAAAATAAAAACCAATGTTATTGAAACCGGACCGGACCGTCCGGTTGAACCGGTTTAACCGGGAACCGGCAATAAGTCCGGTCCGGTTGAATAAAAATAACGGGTCTATATAAAACCGTTCTATACCGGTTCAAACCGGAAAAAACCGGCAAATCAATGAACCGGTCAAACCCCGGTTTTCTATTATCATGAAAATTATTTAATTTTATAATTAATGTATTTAAATTTTTTAAGGTAAAAAAATCAATTAATATAAATTATTACTTTTTTATGGAATAGATTTTATTAGTATTTA